>LZPO01066960.1:16199-38213 GCA_001675575.1 Neotoma lepida
AGAAGGATTCAATGCACATTTTGTTTCTGGGAGAGGATGAAAGGATGGGATTCAGAAGCAAAGTATCAACTCCATTGGCCCCTTCTGAACTCACATTGCGGCTGTTGAATCCCCTAAAACAAGTGATACAGTCCACCTGTAGTCAGGCTCCTCCTCCACTTTTCACAACTGTGTCTTGAAATATTCATGAATTTCTCTGTTTCATCATCTGCCTTCTCCATACTCAGACAACCTTAACTCCCATTTTAAAGAGAAAATTAAAGAACACAGGCCAGTTATCCACATGCACACTTGTGTTCTCCCCTTCACTGGGTGAGGCAGCCATCCTGCCCAATGCCAGTCATTCTGCCCCTCCTTTGTATCTGCCCCTCATCATCTNTTCCTTCATTTGTGTCCTTAATCTAAGACTTTTCTTTCCTTGTTCATCAAAATCATTCCAAACTTAAACATGTCTTCATTCAAGTGACCATTCCATTTGTTTACTGCCCTACCTATCTTTTCATACATACCAGTTTTTAATGTGTAACTCTTAGCCTTTTCTGCCACTTCAAAGCCAGGTTAGTAAAATTTGGTTTATATTCCATCATTTGATTGATCATGCTCTNGGCAAAGTCATAAATAGCCTTAGTTGACTGAGTACCTTCCAACCTTTACCTGCCGCATTCAATTGTCTTTGCTCTTTTCCACTTACTTTCAGGCTGGCCTCTTGTTTTGTTTCATTCTGGTATCCTCCAGACTCCATCCTTACTTGGCATATTTTGTAAGTGACCCCCAATGACATGGCTGTTCTCAGGTAAGAGATATAGTTTCTTTAGACATTCATCTTCTCTTGACAGTCCATGTAAATAGAAGGGGTGATGGGGCATTCACAGCAGGTCTAAGGGGAAAAGACATATTTTAATTTATTTTATCTGCCTGTAATTCATTTTTATTGCTTCCTCTTATTAATCTTTGACATCACATATTTATTTTCAGGCTTTATTCCATTTTGTTTGTAGTATTTATAAATTTCTTCTCTTTTGAGAATTCCTTCTATTTTCTCCCTTCTCCCAAGTTTCAAAGAAGAAAGTAATTTTTTTTTTTTAAAGATTTCTCCTGTATAATTTTCCTGCTGTAGTTGGCAGGAGCAGCAGGGATGGCTCTCAATGCAGCTCCGTGAGAGCAATTGAAGAGGAGGAAATGACCCTGTGTGCTGAGAGTAAAGAGAGTTTAAGTATTGCTCATTCCTCTCCAACTGCTCTTACTGAGCCTTCTGGGATCCCTGGGGAAGATTGTGTTCCAGGCTGCTAGTTCATCACGTCAGCCATTTACCTGCAGTAGTCTTTCATACTTTCCTAGCCCTTTTAGTAGCAAAGAGCCTGCTGATTAAAAAGTAGCAGAAGAAAGGAAGCAGTATAGTATGGAAGTTGTCACTGGAGTCGGACAGCNGTGAGATATCCTAGCAGTATGACCTTGGGCTCTTGCAGCTGGACATTCTTTAACTGTGGGATGGGCATAGTAGCATCTTATTGAGTCATTGAAGGATTGAATAAGATAATGCAAAACTCTAGCTTAGTGTATTCTAGGCATGAGTTCAAGGAAATGCTCTGAGGAGTTTGATGCAATAACTACTCAGTACTTGGAGAGTTGAAACAAAGTGTTGATGGTAATTGGGCAATGAATGACATGAGAGACATCCAGTGGGGCAGGAAGACAAGGACCTGTCAGGTGGTTGAATAAGATCTGAGCCCTTTTCTGTTTCTCCTTCCATGTGTAATGAGACAATCTGAAAGACTAGTTTTAAGTCTAATGTAGGGGCTGAAGAGATGGCTCAGTGGTTCAGAGTACTTGCTGCTCTTGTAGAGGACGTAGTTTGTTTGCCAGCACCTANGTGGTCTCTCATAATCCCCTGTAACTCCATTTTCAGGAGGATCTGATACCTTCTTCTGGCCTCTGTGGGCACCACGAATGTACATGGTGCACATACATATATGCAGGTACTCACACATTCACATAAAATAAGTATTTTATAAACTTAAATTTCATATGGAATAACCTCAGAACAATAGGGTACAACCATTAAGATAACGAGACAAATCTGAACCCTTGATGATCTGACTCAAGCTCATACTGTTCTGTCATCACTGGAGACCTTGTCCTTGCTTATTCTGCCTTTAGTCTATCTCTCTGTGTTTTGGTCATTGAGCCTTGTCACCACTTTTCAACTAACCCCTTTGGCTCGGCACTTGACGATGGTTCTAATCCTGCTTCCTTCTGGCCCCTACTTCTCAGTTTATGCCTTTGGCTCCAGGCTTCTGGCACTAGTTCTACCACTGACCCTTGCCTGTGACCCGAGACTCCCTTCCACTTATTTCAAGGGAACGTCTAGCATCTCAAGTTGGTTAGAATTCCTGGTACGTTTTCCTGAAGATTTTTTAAATCTCATGGTCACCTTAAGTCCCTTGTTTAGCTTGCAGAGCAAATGTGATACTGTAGTGATGGTCCTGGGCCGTGCTCATNGGTTTTTATTAATCTTGGAGATTTTTTTCCTCCAAGTCTTGTAACACNAGTCATGANTACATATACATTTGGCTTCCTAAANAATGGTTATGAAGTTGTCTACTGTGTTTGCTCAGTGTCATTCAGTTCTCTTGAGACCTTAATGATAGCTAACAATCAATGCTGCTAGGCATGTTTCTCAGCTCTTGGTATTTATGACATTCTTTTATTGTCCTAATAATTTGATGATGTGCTTATTTGTCTCATAGTAGCATGAGATTTTACTTTTACTTTTTGGTTTTTTCGAAACAAGGTCTCTCTGTGTAGCCCTGGCTGTCCTGGAACTCATTCTGTAGACCAGGCTTAAACTCACAGAGATCTGCCTGCCTTTGCCTCCTAAGTAATGGGTCTAAAGATGTGTGCCACCATTGCCTGGCTGTAGCATGAGATTAATAGCTACATGCAGGTGAAGAAGCAGGGCCAATGAAAATAAGTCACGCTGTAGTTGTGTGTCAAAGCCACAAATCAAACCAAGATGACTCAAAGTGGCCCCTGTCTTAGGTGCCCTGANACATGTACAAGCTGTGAGTTGAGCTTCTCTTGTGCTCTGATGCTCATCCATTGTAAGAGAGCTTATTACAGCATAGTGCTTCAGCTGGGCTTCTGGGTCAGTCTTGCCTCTACCACTGGCTGTATGTGTGACTTTGAGCGAGTTGTTAAAGCTGGCTGAGCATCACTTTAGTCACCTGTGTAATCCACCATAGCACCATTGTGACACCTGGGAGGCAGGCACTCCTAGCTCCTGGCAGATGTCGAAACTAGCATCACTTTTTCTGCTTCGAAGTAAGGCTGCATGTGCTATGCTGTTCTTGTTCAAGGGGTACAAACAAAGTAATTATCATGGGTGCTTTAGGAAAAAAATATTAAAATTTTATTTTATTTATTTATTTTTTTATAACATTATTTTCTTTTTTTTATTTTTTATTTTTATTTTTTTCTGGTGAATATGCAAATAATAAATTAATAAAATAATTAATATTTTTTAATAAAATAAAAATTTTATTTTGTAAAATTTAAACATATAAAATAGATGGGATAGTATAAGAAGTCACATGTAAACAAATATCAGCCTTNCACTTATTTCGTAATTTGTAAGAGGGTACTGATTTGGACTAGGCCCCTGTACCAGGCCCTCAAACTAAGACAATGTGGTATTCTCACAGCACCTGAGCTAAGGTTGGGTGCTGAAGATCTTGTACCCAATTAACTGAATTGTGAACAGTAAACTGAACTACAGCTGATTGAATGGTTGATGGAATGTTACAGCCAATTAGGTTGCTCTCTATTTCTCACTGCCATTTCTCATAAATGTGATGTGGTTACTTAGTTGGTTGAAGTTCTTAGAATATGCTTTGGTTTGTGGAGCTGCCCAGTTGACCAATCATTTTAATTTGCTTTGTTCAAATAAACGATTAAATTTGATTTAAACACAAAAATTTCTGTTAGCATATTAATCTCATTTTACCTGTTTTCCTTTATAATAATATTATAAAGCAAATCACAGAAATAACATTTTAACTACGAATACCCTTACTTTGCCTCCATTAACAAGACTTAAAACAAAAACCTAAAACACAGTGCCATTATGATGAACCTAACAAAAATAATTTTTCATGCCATCTAACAGTTTGTTTATATTTTTCTTGTTTCCAAATTGTCTGTTTTATAGATTTGTNACATAAAAGCTAAGTTTCACACTTTATTTAGTTCATAGTCCCTTAAGCTGTAACTTCCTTGATTCCTTTTTTTTATTTATTACATTTGTGTGTGGTGTGTGTGTGTATGCTCCTGTGCACGCATGTGAGCTAGTACATGCCACAGCACATGTGTAGAGGTTAGAGGACCACTTGAAGGAGTCAGATTTCTCCCCCATCTGAGTCCCAGACATTGAATTTAGGTTATGAGACTTGGTGACAAGTGCCTTTACCCACGGAGGCCTTTCTCTGCTTCTTCTGGTTTAGTTATATATGGGCTTTTCTTTTCCCTGTAGGGTTTTTCACACTCTGCTTTGGCAGATAGTTTCTGTGTAGCAGTCAGNTCTGTGCAAAGCCAGCTCAGAGCCAGAGAGTTACCTTGATCTTGACTTGAATAATATTGATATTGTATTCATCATTTGTTTTTTGTCTTTTCAATTTTATTAGAAATACATTAACAGGCCTCTATTTCAGTGTGAGCTTCAATTTTGCACCTTAGACAAGGGCCTTGCTTGCCTTGTCTGACCCTAGCTCTGAGTTAATTTGTTCTTCTATNCCTCTGGATTGTCAGCTGGGGATTAGGTCCAGATTCTAGAGCTTTGTGCTTGCAGTATGGACCAGGGCCCACCACTACTGACATCTCCTGGNAATGGTTAGAAATGCAGAGTTTCAGGCTCATCCCAATTCTGCTGAGGTAGAATCTATGTTAACTAGACCCTCCAGTGACTTAACTCTGTAAGGCATGTTAAAGTGTGAGGAGTGCTGGTCAGGAGGTGTGACTGGATTCAGTGTGATTTATTTGGCAAGAGTGTATTAGATTTCTTGCAGTATCACTTGAGGCAGGTATCCTGCTGTTGGTAAAGTTATGATGATCAGGGGATTTGGATGCAATCACCAAGCTATTGAGAAAGAAGGATCATTTCTCAGAGTCCCCTATGGTAGAATAGTTAAGGCTCTAGCACTCANCAATGTGGAATTGAACTTCAACTTTAAATTTATTGGCAATGTCTTAGTTACTATTCTGTTGCTGTGAAGAGACACCATGACCAAGGCAGCTTATAAAAGAAAGTGTTTAATCGGGTGCTTGCTTACAGTTTCAGAGGGTTAGTCCATGACCATCATGGTGTTGAGCATGGTGGCAGGCAGGCATGGTACTGGAGAAGTAGCTGAGAGCTTACATCTGATTTGAAAGAGAAGACAGACAGGACAGAGACAGANGTGGAGTGGGGGACAGACAGGCAATGGCATGGGCTTTTGAAACCTCAAAGCCCACCCCCAGTGATACACCTCCTCCAACAAGGCCACCCCTCCTAATCCTTCCTAGACAGTCTACCAACTGGGAGACAAACATTCAACTATGTGAGCCTCTGGGGCCATTCTCATTCAAATCACCACAACCAGTGAAGCCCTAGGTAACTGCATCTCCAGGCTTGGATTCTCTGCCTATAAATTGGAGGTAATAGAACCCATCTCTATGGCTTGTCATACAGAGTTTTCTTAGATTGCCACTTGGTACAAAGAACATTAACAGAAACAACACATCTTTTGTTTTTTCCTCATGAGGGAAATCTAAAAAAGATGTCATTTGAGTTGGGCCTTGAGGACTTAGTGGCACAGTGTTCTAGGAGTGGTCAGTTGCTCAAGCATAGGCAGGAAATGGCAGTGTAGTGGATTGTGNAGACTGGTAAAAAATGATATGAAGGGATGGGGAAATGAAGGGGATGGAGATGCATGCTGTGAAAGACACAAAGAACAAATAAAAAGGAGGGGAAAAAAAAAGAATGTCACTGAAGTTGCATGTTTTCATCAGACTCTGGAAAAGCCACGTTGTGGGAGGCTTTGCATGTAGGATACCTGTNTTTGAGTAGCAGTAAGATCTTAAGGGGAGAAGAATATTATGAACAAGGTAACATTCTAGAAGTTTAACTTAGTCTCCTGTGCAGGGCACATTTCAGAAGTTGACCTCAAAGCTACTAATGGCCTAAAATAGAGGGTTGCACGAGGAAAGGAAAACAAATGGGCAGATGTGNAGCTGTGGTATTGTGACTAATACAGCATTGAAGGCNTGTAGGCATCTCTGGTTTCCNTTTTGCTACCTGTCAGCTGCATGGCCTTGTCAGGTTACTTAAGCCACTTAACTGAGCCTAAGTTCCTTATCCCCACATAANTATATGTGTCTAGCAGGTGAGTTGCAAGGACTGAATGAGGAGGTGTGGGTCAAGTGCCTTANACTGTGCTTAAATTTAGCTCTCTGCAGATGCTGGCTGTTGTTATTGCTAGGTGATTGACTGGGTGTTTGGTGAGACAGAGGAACATAGGAGAAATCATTTTATGCCTTCAAGACTGGTATAATTGGTGATGCAGAAAGAAAAAAGTTACCAGGGAGAATTGGTTTGACGAAGAGATATTATATTCTATTTTAGACANACTGAGTTTGAGACCCTGACAGGATAGGCAAGGGGAATGTGTTAGCTTCCAGGGGTAAATTATGCATGAGCCACACTTGATTAGGCTGCTATTTTTCTTTTGGTGGAGATTATGGTTTCAGAAATGTCTTGTGCTTTGGTTCCCAGTATCTCTGGATGTCTGGAAGCAGACATTTCACCCTGATACCNGTTAAGAGATGCCTCTGACTCTGCAGCAGTTGTCTGGGATCTGGCTGCTTTCCCTGTAGCAGCTGCCTTACCAGTGGCTGATGGTAGGAGGTTTATTCCCCTTCATAGCTTCTCTTTGTTTCAGACTTGGTTGAAATTTTGATAATGCAGTTTGTTTTGCTTTTTAGTCATTTCAAAGTTCATTCTGCATCAACCCCCCACCCCACCCCTGTGCACAGGCTGATGCTGAAATTAGGGTTTAATCGGCGCTATTTAAAGAAGCTCCTTTGTGGGCAATTAAATAACATGCTTGTCAGCCCAGATTTGANAGGGAATAAGGGGACTTTTTTTAAACTTTTAAATACAATGAAGTTTAATTATATTCTCTTTCTTTCCAAGTCCTTTTGTTAGATTATGTGGCAAACAGATTTCTCCCTTTAAAAAAAAATGGTATCTGTGCTTTCCTGAATCTAAGATGGAAGACAGGTGGTATATTTAACTTATATTTTGTCTTTTTGGCTTCACAAAATTGGGGCGATTTTTATGTTGTGGTTTTACTTGTTCCAAGGCCTGTGCAAACGTAATCCTAGCTGATGCTGAAAGCAGCTCTTCGCTAGGTGGTAACCAACATTTCAGATGTCGCATGTTTCCCAACAGNGGAACACTGGTATTAGTAGCTACTGACTTATGTGTTTTCAGGTCAGAAGTTGTCCAGTTCTGTTGTGGAACATTGAGCCCACAGTGAATACCATCTTATGGGGGATGTTTAGAGTGTTAAGTTTTCTCTCGGCCTATACGTTCTTGAATACCTTCATAATCTCTGTGTAATACTTTGTCTTTTCTTTTACTCTAGACTTGAGTATCTTGCACATAACTGAGACTCTATATATTTACTTTTAATGACACTTGCCAGTGTATAATGATGGTCATTGGAATCTAGAGAGCTAGTGTTTTGGTTGCCTAGTAAAGTGAATGATACAATTGTATGGGGAAAAAATATCTGGAATAAGGTATTTAAATGGATAAAAATGAATGGATAGAGAAAATAGAAGTGAATGAACCATGAAAGCATGTCTTTTTAAAATTAGATAGGAGATAGATGATGTTTCCTGCCAAGGCTGACAACTTGAGTTTGATTCTCAGGACCCACTTGATAGGAAGAGAGAACTGACACCTGAGAATTGACCTGTGACCTCCACACATATGCTGTGGTATATGTAACTCCCCCCCTCCCAACAAATGTATAATTAAAAATGAATTAGGAGTAGAAATCTTAAGAAAAAAAGCTAGAGGGCAAAGGCTGCTCTCTGACGGCAGCCGAAGCATCCCCTAATGGTGGTACAGTGCGGACCTCACAGAAATGTAGCTACCAGTCAGAGATGGAGCTCTTACAGTTTAGAGAACTCAGTCTGCTTCCCTGTGCTTCCCTGACTATCAGAACAGTGGGGTAGGAAGGAACATTGGTATCTGGTGAAGACTTGAGTCTAGAATAAAAGAGCGAAAGTAGAATATTTTCATATTCTAAGGAACGAAAAAGGCTTACAGGATAGAGACTTTTTCCCTTTCCTTTCTCTTGGTCAGTGGATAAGTGTGTGTGGGCATAGCTTTCAGAACCATCTTCTGGTTAGGGAAAAGTCCCACAGAGCAGGCTCACAGGACAGCTTAGTCACAAGAGAGAACCCTTCAAGGATGCCATCTTTTGTTAAATAATTTCCCATCCTGAGCTGAAAGGGGAACAGGCTGTGAGGAGGAAACCTGAGATACTTGAAATATCATAATAGCTTGTTCTGCACAAGTGTAGACAAGTGCTGTGATCTGATAATAAGATTGGGGAAAGGTGTTTTGGGGATTTCTTATTTCAGAGTGTGAAAGAAAGGGCACCAGTGAGAGCTGTTCAGAGCAGCCTTTGGATTTTGTTAGAGTTGAGGCCTTCCTATCTTGGGTAGAGGTCAAGTCCTTGCCTGATAAGTACTATTGAATTATTAAAGGGTGGGGATAGATTTGTGGGCTTTTTCCTGAGCCCCCTGGCAAGAAGAAGGACTGTAATAGCACTCCAGTACCAGTGCAGTGAGAAAGTGTGGAGTGGGTGACCAGTGAGCAGTGGGCGGGGCTTTGTTAGTGCATTTCTCTGAGAATGTCTGTAGAAGGCAGGTGGAGTGTTGGAGGAAACCACACCATGCTGAGAAGCAGGGTATTTCAGTTCCAGTGCTAAGCCTCCAGTCACTAACAGTGTGCATGTCCCCAGGCCAGAGGTTTCCTCAAATTTGGTCAATTAATCATTTTCTAGGAGCCAAAGGAGTTGACTTAAGTACACATCCAGAATCTTTTGGGGCCTAAAGACTGAGGTTGGGTCTCTATATGTTCTCTTTGAATGCCATTACCAAGATGAGAATCACTGCTGTAGAACTTTGTTACTAGTGGAGTGGTGTCATACCATTTGATTGATGGGGCTTGGGATGTCTGGCGAGAGATTGTAATGCATTGGGCTAGATCGTCTCTAAGAACTCTTTCAACCTTAAAATCCCAGATTTCTAGGAAATGGGGCGTGGGTTTGGACACCTTTGACAAAAGTATTTATTTGCTCTGGCTGTAAATATTTATTTGTTTGCCTCTTTTGCTTTGTCAAAGAAACAAAAGTAGTAAAAGCAAGGATTGTAGACCTAAATATTGCTGTCAGTATTCAACAATCATGTTTTGACAGTGAGCAAATTCAAAACCCTGGGTTGAATCACAAATCTCATTCAGTAAGTGGATTCACACATGTTGGCAAAGGCTTGTTGGGAGTGTTTAGTTCATTGTTAAATATTCTCCTGCTGGCTTGTTCCTTGTTCCTCTGTGTGTAGCTGTTGTGTTAAATTCATTGTGTTCTATGAACTTTTCTTTTTATATCTCCTCTCTCCCTTCTGTTTTAGCAAATAATAATTCCTTTTTTTTTTCCTGGTTTTTCAAGACCAGGTTTCTCTGTGCAGCCCTAGCTGTCCTGCAGCTTGCTCTGTAGACTGGCCTTGAATTCACAGAGATCCACCTGCCTCTGCCTCCCAAGTGCTAGATTTAAGGCGTGCTCCACCACCGCCCAGCTGTAAATAATAATTCTTGGAGAACTGCTTTTGGCTTGCTTTATATTGTTATTTTAAAATGTCTCTTCCATTATTGAATTAAGCCACCAACTAAAAAGTTGCTTCATTTTCACTAGCCCAGGAGGCTGCCATACACACATTTTCTGGTAGTTCGTTAACTTTCGTGTTCTTTACCCATTTTCACTCAGCAATATGACTATGATGTATTCGATGCCAACCATTGTGTGTGGCTCCTTGTTTTCTTTTTATGGAACTGAAATACAGACAGTTGCCACTTAGTATATTACTATCAATAGAATATTTTTCTCTTCTATGTTTTCAGGACTTTAGGGAACTTCTTTCTCTTTTTGTGCTTGAGAGAGTTGAGAAGATACAAATTTTCTTTGTGTCCATCATAGGGAGGCTCAGGAACAAGGAAAGATGATGTCCATAAAAACAGAAATATTAGAGTGAAGGGTCCCATATCCTTTCAAGAATCTTTAACATTTGGATTGTCACCTTGGTGTTCTAACCTGTCACACTGACTTTTTTTTTCTTATTCCTAAAGAACTGGACATTCTTTAGGAAGGAAAGGTTGAACGTTCTTCCCAGTAGGCTGCACTTCCCTTTGCTGGGTCAAAGGTCTGTTTCTTAGGCAGAAGTGGTGTGGTCACTGCCACATGTAGCAGAGGCCTCTGCAGCAGTTTACCTGTTTGGGAAGGGNGTCTGGGGCCNGAGGAAGGAGCTGAAATGTGTGATTGGAAATGCCTTTCCTCTCTGTAGTCGCTCTCTAAGATTCACTTTTAGCTTTGCTGTCATTTTTTTTCCTATCCCTCCTCCATCGANGACCAGTGAGCACAGCCCCTGGCAATGTGATGACTAATTATTTTAGGAAGCCTGAGTAAGTCGCCATGGATGCTGTAAACATCTAAACTTGAAATCTGTTTTGTGCAAAGCAAAGACAGTGTTTGCATGTACCAAGGGAAAACTGGTGGTAGAAATTGCTGAACAATTTGCCTCTAACTGTAGTGGGAAATATCCTTTTTGGGAAATAAGATGGATCAATGTAATTCTTCTCTCCATGGAAAGCTGGTATTGAAGTAACAACTTACCTTATTTTGCAGTCCTAAAGCAATAAATAAAACATTTATGGCTTGGAATAAATTGAGAGCATCCTATTACCTGTAGTAGCAGGCAAGTTCATACTTTTTTAAAGCCTCAGGCAGTAACATCAGCAGACTTTTTTTCTTCCTTATTTTCTAATCCAGAGCTTCTAATTTCTTTCTGTCAGAGAGCTTCCATTTTTGTTCTGAGTAGGTCTTCAGGGACTCTTCTTGATATGACTACATTTTGGAGCACCTCTTGTAAATTGTATTTACCATTAGTGTCCAGGAGGCACCTTGCTGTATAGAAAGAGCATGGGCTACCAGTCCATGTTCTGTGTTTGGTAGGTCGGTCTCTGGCTCCCATTCAGACTCTTGATCCATTGGCTATCTGGATTTTCTAACACTGGAACAGTTCTCAGGCTTCCTGGTATACAGAAAGGAACCCCTTGCTTTGGTTGTTAAGAGTACTAGTTGTGTTCTGCTCTGCATGTGCATGCTCACACACAGCCTGAGGTCCTTCTGACCTGGTAGCATTCCCATGAGTGTGGGTTTTTCATCCTTGCCCTTGGCTACACTGGAGAGCTGTCTCAGTTAATCTACTGGTTNAGGATTANCAGGTACTCATACAAGAATAACCTTCAGTTTCCCTTCAAGGATGAAGTGTGCCTTCTGAGTACAGTGAGTCAATTTTCCTGTTCAAACATTTGCCACTTATTTATTAACAAGTATTCCACTGTCTATAACAGTCTGTGCTGTGGGTTGTACAGGAGAAAATACTGGCAAGTTATCTATTATTTAAAGAAGTTTATAATCCAGAAAGGAAGACAAGATGAGCAGTTTCATGTGTGGTGGGGTAAAGGCAAGGGTGGTTTTATATTTGGTTTTTTGTTTTTCACCAAATTTGTGTTAGTTGCTTTTCATCACTATGACCAAAGTAATGGACAGAAACAATTTACAACAGTGGATAGAAATCTTATTGATGCACTGTTTCATGTGGGTTACCATTCATCATTCTGGGGAAGGCATGGCAGTGGGAGCATGTGGTAATGGATCAGAAGGCAAGAGAGGGCAGCTGGAACCAAGGACAGGATCACCTTCAAAGTCTGACCCCATTCATAGTGACCCTCAGTCAGCTAGGCACCACCTCCTAAGGTACTGTAGCTTTCAAAACAGCACCCCACGCTGGGGACTAAGTGTCTGAAACACAGACCNGTTAGAGATATTTCATATTTAAACCATAACATCAGGGGAGAGAGAAAATGACCAAATTCTTGGAGGTCTGAACACTAGTATCTTTTAGGAGAAGCAAAATAAGAAGTATAAAGCAACATCAAAGAGAATGATGGGAAATAAGGAAAACTTAACCCTTCAATTACCCACCAGAGCCTTTACCTTGTCTTTCTTTCCTTTTTTTTTTTTAACATTTTTTTCTTTTATTGAAAATAGATTCTTTTCTCATGTAATATATCCTGATTGTGGTTTTCCCCCTCTATTACTCCCAGTTCCTCCCTACCTCTCCTCTCTTCTGATCTCCATTTTTGTCTCTCATTAGAAAAGAACAGGCTTCTAAGAGATAACAACAAACACAACATCATAAAATACAATAAAATGAAGCAAAAATTATCATATCAAAATTGAACATGGGAATCCAACAGGAGGAAAAGAGTCCCAAGACTAGGCAAAAGAGTCAGAGACCCACTTATTCTCACAGTTGGGAGTTCCATAAAAATACTAAGATGAAAACTATAATATATATGCAGAGGCCCTGGTGCAGACCCATGTAGGTCCTGTGCTTGCTGCTTCAATCTCTGAGCCCATATGTGCCTTGCTCAGTTGATTCAGAGAGCCTTGTTCTCCTGGTGTTCTCCATCCCCTCTATCTAGTCTTCCGGCCTCTTACAGGAATCCCTGAGCTCTGAGGGGAGGGATTTGATGGAGACCTCCCATTTAGACTCTCTCTCTGAATAATTTCTGGCTGTGGGTTCCTGCATCTGTTCCCACTTGCTGTTGGAGGAAACCTCTCTGATGATGACTGGATAAGGTACTGATCTATGAGTATAAGGCTTAACTATGAGTATAGCAGAATATTATTAGGAATCATTTTTTTTTTTTGAACAATTATGTTTGGTTTTACTCTAGGTCTCTGGGCTATTTAGTCTCTGGTTCTTTGTTATCCAAGTAGTGTTGGGTGTAGATTCCTTCTTGTGGAGTGGGCCTTAGGTCAAATCAGACATTGGTTGGCCACTCCCACAAGTTCTGTGTCACCACTGTCCCAGCATATTATGCAGGCAGGACAGATTGTAGGTCAAAGGTTTTGTGTGTTTCTCTTTCTGTAGGCTGCAGAGTATCTTCCCGCACCAAAGAGACTAGAATGTAGGGGTGAGGGCTCCATGTAGGTACCAGCTCGACTTCTCCATGTTCAATGAGTTATGTGGGTGACAGTGGTAATGGTGCCTTGCTGTCATTTGGAGGGCAGCCTTTTGTCTTCTCATCAGCCTGGGTTTTGGGGGGCATTTCCATGGGATTCTCTTGGCCAACTACTCAATTGAATGCACCCTGGTCCCACTACCGTAAGCTTTGCCTGGCTGCAAGAGATGGCTAGACTCCATATCCCCCACTACTAGGAGCCCTCATTAGGACCACCATCATAGATAGGTTCCAGGCAGTTTCCACTGCACTAGGTTTCCACACCACCCCTAAATGCCTCTCAATTCCAAGTCTCTCCCCACACTCGCACTCCACCCCATCTCCCCTGCTCCTATCCCAGCCTGACCCCAGTCCACCCACAGAAATCCATTCTAATTCCCCCCTCCTAGGGAGATCCCTGCATTCCCCCCTCGACCCCTCCTCTTTACTCAACCTCTCTGGGTTTACAGATTGTAGCTTGGTTATCATTTACTTAACGGCTAATATCCCCTATAAGTGAGTACATACCATATTTGTCTTTCTGGGTCTGGATTACTTCACTCAGGATGTTTTTTTCCTAGTTCCATTCATTTGCCTGCAAATTTCATGTCATTTTTTTTAACAGCTGAGTAATACTCCATTGTGTAAATGTTCCACAATTTCTTTATCTGTTCTTCTGTTGAGGGACATCAAGGTTGTTTCCAGTTTCTGGCTATTATGAATAAAGCTGTAATTAACACAGTTGAGCAAATGTCCTTGTCGTAGGATGGAGCATCCTTTGGGTATATGCCCAAGAGTGGTACAGCTGGGTCTTGAGGTAAATTGATTCCCAATTTTCTGAGGAACCGCCATATTGATTTCCAAAGTGGCTGTATGAGTTTGCACTTCTACCAGCAATGCATGAGTGTTCGCCTTGCTCCACATCCTTGACAGCATGCGCTTGTGTTATTGATCTTAGCAACTCTGTCAGGTGTAAGATGGAATCTCAAAGTAGTTTTGATTTGCATTTCCCTGATGCCTAAGGAGGTTGAAAATTTCTTTAAGCATTTCTCCACCCTTTGCAATTCCTCTAGTGGTAATTCTGTTTAGATGTATACCCCACTCTTCTCCTTTAGCAGGTTCAGTGTATCTGGTTTTATGTTGAGGTATTTGATCCACTTGGACTTGAGTTTTGTGCAGAGTGATAGATATGGATCTATTTGCATTCTTCTACATGTGGTTTAGCAGGGAGTGCCTGCTGGAGTTGGGGAATGGNATACAGCCACAAGTATGGGGAGGGAAGTTAAGAGGGGATGTCTGTGGAATCCACAGTCCTCTACAGCTGTAGTTCTCACTTTACATCCAGAGGTGCTACAGTAGCTGGCTCATCATAATCACTTAATGAATTTTAAATTATTTTCTCTTAAGTTCTGGCAAAACCATGTTTCTGAAACATTTTTGGAATTTCTTGAAGTAGTTTTTAGAGTTTGCTATGGATTATTAGAATATAGTTGATCATACATACCTGTAGGCTTGGCATCTGTAGACTGAACCAATTGCAGATAAAAGGTATTCAGAAAAAAATTAAATCTATAATGAACATATATAGATTTTTTTTGTCTCTGAGCAATATACTGCAACTGTTTGTATAGGTAGCATTTATCTTGTAGTAAATATTCTGAGTAGTGATTTGGGTATCTGTGTGGAGGAGGGATGTCCTAGATCCTAGGATGTCCTAGGATGCTGAGGGACTGTCCATCTTNGTGCAAAGATTCCTTTTCTGTGAGAATATATTTGTCTTTTATAAACATCCTGGCTCAAAGAGTAAGGTCAAGATAGTTTATGTAATTTAGATATTAGAGTTAATTGTGATTACACTGGGATTTTCTTTGTAAGATCTAAGTCAGTGCATATTCTGGCTTTCCTACAGGTGGCATTGGCAGCATATTCTGTTTTGCACATTAGATTAAAATTGTTTTGATTTTGAAGAGCATTCTGAAAAATCACACAGTATTAATAAATTCAAAAGACACATGATCTTTAAAATTCTTCTCACTGGTTAACTATCGAATGTTGTGTGCAACAAAGAATTAGTGGGGAAATGATCAGAGGAACTGCCTTATGTTCTCATACACATCGAGATAGTTTTCTTTAGCTAGTGCCTGAGAGTCATGGTTGAAACAAAGTAGGGGTGAGCTCTCTGCTCACGACCCCAGAGGATCCAGTGCCCTCTGGTGGTCGGTCTGGCACTGTTGGAAGGAAGCAGTGGAGGAAAGACCAGTTTAGGCAAGAGAGCTTAGGTAGAGTCACAGGGTGTCATCGGAAAAACACTGGAAGCAAACGGAAATCGGCCTACTAGAAAAACAGTAAAAGCAAGAGTTTGAGAGGATCCAGGCATGGGAGACTAGAAACAGTGTTCCCAGGGTTGCATGGAAGCTAGGTGGTGATTGGTGCAGTCCAGGGGAGCTTTAGTGACCATGCCATCATTGCTACAAAGAACCTGATTGATACTCTATGCCCAGAGGTGCCTGAGAATTCAGTGTTTAGCCATTCCAGTGTTTATAAGATAATAAGTATGAAATACCAAGTAAACTGCANAGGCTTTGTACCCTGGAGAGTGTATGTGTTTGAATTGCTAATGTTGGGATGATTCTCTAGTGGGATTTGATGAAGGGATGCAGGGAAAAAAACAGCCTGTATTCAGAAGTGTTAGGTGGGGGAGGGGAGAAGCTGGTAGCTGGTAGCTGTGCAGAGTTACACAGCAGGTGGGACCTGAACCTGGCTGCCAGGGGCAGTTGTGGACCAGACCTCAATCAGTACCCTTCAACTCTTTATTAATAAGTGCTTTTGAGGTACTGGAGCCATTATAGTTTTCATGGAATATTGTTCCTAGCTTTCAGGTCATTCACCATTTTAGGGTATTGTGTAGCTTGGCTGTGGAAGACAGGTTAGCAAGCAGCAACTGTGGCAAAATCTATAGATTTTTATTTCTTCTCATTCATCCTTAATTGTCAGTATAAGTCTTGAAATTACTCTCAAAATACCAAATTCCATGTCTCCAATGTGGTCAAGGAATACATGTAAAGTAACCTTTTTTTCCTTTGAAATTCTTTTCTTCAGTTATATTCTTAGTGTACCAAGTGTGTGAGTGCAGGGTATTGAAGACTGGCCTCTGCAGGCAATCTGAGCCATTTAGTGTGCTCTCACGACACATCTNGGAGACTTTTATGTTAAACGTATGATTGTATTCTGATAGAATGTTTCCATTTTTGGAAGCCTCTTATTAACATTTGTGATATAATAGAGTATCTGATAGTGATATAAAAAATAGGGGAGTCAGATAAAATAGTGGCAGAATCAGCTAAATATCAAATTTAGCTTTGGCAAATGACCTGCGTATTGTCCTTTGGATAAAGACATGTATATTAGTTTCCTGTTGTTGCCTAATAACTTCCAGTTTAGCACACCATCGATATTTATCTTACTGTTTTATGGGCTAAAGTCCAAGGGTTGAAAAGGCCTGCCATTCCTCTGGAGGCTCTAAGGGGAGAAGCTACTTCCTGACTTTTCCAGCTTCTCAAGGCTGTCAACATTCCTGGGCCCACAGCCCCTTCCGTCTTTATAGCCAGCAAGTGACCACCCTCCCAGAGTCACATGTGTTCTGACCATGGCCAGTAAGGCTGCTCTGCCTAAAAGACTAGTGGATAATGCAAGACGTCCTCCCTCTCCTGAAGCCCTAAATTCATCTGCACTTTCCTGTTGCCCTGTGGAGTCACAGATCTTCAAGTTCTGGAGATTGAGCTGTAGGTATTGCAGGTGTCCAGGGCAGTGTTCTACCCACCAGAATGTAGAAATAGCTAGCACAAGCCTTCACTCAGAGAATGTATGTGCTCCTGATTTGGTATCAGGTCTTTAAGAAATCTTCACGTAAGGTACCTTTTTCTTCTTTTTTAAGAACNCACCAATTCTGTTTGGGTCTTAATCTCCAGGAATGCTAATGCTGGGTCTCTTTTGTTTGCTTTGATAGTGATAACCTGCTAAGAAGAGCAGCCTGTCAAGAAGCTCAGGTAATGCCATTTCCTGTGATAAAATTAAATGCCCCTTATCTCCATGGTGCAGGAGACACAACTACTCCAGGGACTTCCATGGGGTCTTGCATCAGTGCAGTTTGACTCTTTTCTCCATCTCCAGATGGATCAGGCTGCCAGCCAATTCTGAGTAGAATGGGTGGAAGTTAGCCATCTGGTGAAGAACAGTTCTGACGCCCACCCTTTTAGACTTGTTTACTTCTGGATCACTCCCAAGAACACATAACCGGACTGGCTGAAGAGCTGGGAATTGGCACATGTTTGCAGTTATCCTTGAAGATCTGGCTAAACCCTGAATCATTCCTGATTGAATCGCCCCCAGGGATAATGGTTCAGAGCAGATGTTACCTCTGAAAGTCAAATCTTGTTAAAATTGTTGACTCCTGCTTTTAAAGCCCATCTCCCTAACATGGCTGATTCATAGCATTGCACTGCCATCCAGTTCCCTGGGATTCTGCTTAAGCATCCATTTCTCTGGCTGTGGTGGTGATAGTTGAATTGTAAATCCTTTCAGATTTAAGACCCTGGCTTTGCTCTCTTCCACATTTGTAATTTATACCCTGTAGATGGAGTTCTGTGAGTCAGTGCCTTTTTGTTATATGCCATTTAAGCTTATGATGTCAGCAATGCCTAAAGAGGTGTATGAAAGTTAAAATGACAAGAACACATTTAGTAGAAGTGGGTGGCAAACCTCATGTTTGTTTCTGAAGTGTTTTCACTTCAGTAGATACTATTAATAAATCCTTCTTTGGTTCTAAGTATGCTCTAAGAATTTGATTTTATTTCTGCACAGATATACCATCTAGTATAGCTTCAAGTTATTTAAAAATTAATTTAAATAAACTTTAAATTTTCTTTTAAAGATCAGCATGGTAGTTTAAACCTATAATTCCAGCTTCTGGAAAGCTGAGGCAGGAGGATTGCCATGAGCTTACCTCCTAGGTTACATAATGAGTTTCAGGCCAGTCTGAGCTGTACTGTAAGACCCTCTCCCCAAAAATAAGCTTTTGGATTATTTTTTAATTGACACAATATTTTATACCTATTTATGAGTCAGTATGATACTCTGGTAGATGTATGCAATAGTTAATGATCAAATCAAGGTAACTATTGAATAAACCTTAATATTGAGTTCCAGGTAGTTCTGCTGATACACCCTCCTCTTACTAAGTGAATCCTCTGCCTCTGTTCTGAATCCTATCCCCTCTTACTTTCCCAGGAATAAGGTCTTGTTAGATACTTCCCCTACATACTGACCTTCTTACTGTTCTAATCCTCCAGTCCCCTGTACATACTTAGCTCCTTCCATGTGACTAAAGGTGAGTTGATCTTCACAGTTTTCTCTACTTTCCCTATGTTCTTTTTACAATCTAAATTAGTGAATGATTAAGATAAAAATCATGTAAACTCAACTTTAGCTTCACAAACNTCTTAATCAATTATGGAACCTAGACTTGAGTTATAAGTATGGTTAGCAATTCTAGGGACTAAGAAATGAGGACAAAGAGGGACAATTCAGTGCTATACATCTGGAACCTGGTTGGCCAGAGAGCTGGTGTCTTAGGGTTTCTGTTGCTATAAATAGGCATCATGACCACAGGAACTCTTATAAAGGAAAACATTTAATTGGGGCTGGCTTACAGTTCAAAAGCTTAGTTTGTTGTGTCATGGCAGGAAGCATGGCAGCACTCAGACAGAAATGATGCTGGAGAGATAGTTGAGGGTTCTATATCTGGATGAGCAGACAGCAGGAATAGAGTGCCATACAGGGCCTGGCTTGAGCATCTAAAACCTCAAAGCCCACCCCCAGTGACACACTTCCTCCAACATGGCCACACCTTCAATAATGCTACTTCCTATCAGTCTGTTGGGCCATTTTCATTCAGACTACCGCATTCCATGCTCTAGCCCCCATAGGCTTGTAGCCATATCATAATGCAAGATGTATTTAGTCCAACTTCAAAAGTCCCATAGTCCATCATAGTCTCAACCGTGTTTAAAAGTCCACAGTTCAAAGTCTCTGATACTCATGACAATCTCTTACCTATAACCCACTATAAAATCAAAATGAGAAAAAAGCAGATCACATATTTCCAACCTACAATGGCACAGGATATACCTTACCATTCCAAAATGGAGGAAAGGGAGCATAGTGAGGAAATACTAGACCAAGCAAGACTGAAAAAAGGCTGGGCAAACTCTAAACTCTACATTTCCATGTCTGATGTCAAAGTGCTCTTCAGATCTTCAGCTCTTTTCAGCTTTGTTGACTGCAACACATTTCTTTCTTGTAGGCTGGTTCCACTCACTGTTAACAGCCCTCCTTGGCAGGTATCCCATAGCTCTGACGTCTTCAACATCTTGAGGTCTCCAAGGCAATCCAGGCTTCACCTTTACAGCTTCACACAATGGCCTCTCTAGGCCTCCATGCAGGGACANCCCTGACATATATGTGGCATCAGCAGCTTTCCTTAGTTGAGGAGGGAGATCCAGAACCCATTTCTTCTATCCTTAACTCCAGAGAAAGCCTGAATCATGTGGCCTAAGCTGCCAAGTTCTGCTACTTGCTGGGGCTGGAACATGGCCGCCCTTGTTCAAATACATTTTCACCAGCTTTCTGTTTTTGATGGTTTCTTTCACTGCCTAAGCTTGGCTGTTCTGGATTTTACTCTGTAGACCAGGCTGGCCTTGAACTCTGAAACCCACCTGCCTCTGCTTCCCCAGTGTTGGGATTAAAGGCATATGCCGCCACGCTAGGCCCTAAACTTTTCTTTAATTCCTTTCACAAATTGGAAGCTTAGCTGGGTGGGGTCTTGCTCTGAGGTTACCACTCCCTTTATCCCACTTAGCATCAGGATTTTCTTTAATCTGTTTANACTTCTTGGTGCTCCTTTTCTCCTTCAGCTGTACATTTTGTATTTTTCCTTGCTTAACCTGCTCCTTTTCATTATAGATCTATATAAGACTGGCCACTAATAGCCACACCACAGAGTTAATGCTAAGTTGTTTGGAAATGTCCTCTGCCAAAGCTGTTAATCCATAGTTTTTTAATTTAGCCTTAGGCAGAGTTTTTGGACAAGGACAGAAAACAACCACATTCTTCACCAAAATATTGAAAGAAAGATTTCTAGGCCACATGCTAATATTTTTCTCCTCAGAAACCTCTTGAGCAGGCCCCGACGATTCAAATCACCCTTAGCACCGCTGTCTTCCATTCTCCTACTAGTATGGCCCATTAAGCATCATTTAAAATGTCCAATCAGTTTTCTAGTTTAAAGTCCCAAAGTGTTCCATATTCCTCCAGGCAAAAACATTGTCAGGCCTATCACAGCAATAACTCCTGGTACCAACTTCTGTCTTAGGGTTCCTATTGCTGTGAAGAGACATCATGACCAAGGCAGCTCTTATAAAGGAAAACATTTAATTGGGGCTGGCTTANANTTCAGAGATTTAGTCCNTTGTCATGTTGGGAAGCACGGCAGCACTCAGGCAGACATGGTGCTGGAGAAGGAGCTGAGAGTTCTACATCCAGACTGGCAGACAGCAGGAAGAGAGTACCACACCAGGCCGGTCTTGAGCACCTGAAACCTCAAGCCCACCTCCCAGTGACACACTTCCTCCAGCAAGCCACACCTCCAATAATGCCACTCCCTATGAGTCTATGGGGGCCATTTTCATTCAGACCACCACAGCTGGTTTAGTTGCTTCCCTGGTGGAATTCTAAAATGGAGTGGAACCGAACAAAATATGATATTTGAAGATTTGATATTTGGAGATTTAGCAGCAAAATGTCAAGAAGAGAACAGAACTGATAATAGGCCAGGTAGTTTTTTATAAAGAAAATGTCTTTTTGAAGTATTTGGAAAGTGTGCATGTGTGTGTGCGTGCGTGTGTGTGTGTGTGTGTGTGTGTGTTGTATATATGTTTGCTGTTTGCTGGCGGCATGGGGGCACATGTATGCATGTATGCATGTAGATGCTTGGGGTTGATGTCAGATTCATCCTTGATTGTTTTTCCACCTCATTCACTGAGGCATGTGTCAAATCCAGAGCTCACTCATGTAGCTAGCCTCACTATCCAGCTTGCTCTAGGGATCCCCTCTCTGTCTTCTAAGGCTGGAATTGTAGGCTGGCTGCCACACCCATCCATCATTTATGTGATTCTAGAGATCTGAACTCTAGACCTCATGTGTGCTCAGCAGGAGCCTTAACCACTGAGNCATCCCCCNAGCCCCTCATTTGTCTCTTTCTTAATCCTTACATTCCTTATTGGGCCTTGACTACCAGGAAAGGCATGTTGGGTATATAATACCAGCTAGACATTACTGAGTCCATACTGTGCACCTGTAAAGAAAGGGCAGCAGTCTGATGCCGCATTCAGAAAAGCATCCCTAGCAGAGGGTGAGCTCAGACATGGGTCCAAAACACAGATCTGAGCATGATACAAACAATATAAATGAACACAGGGAGAAATGGCTTCCCTACGTAGCTAAGGATGACCTTGAACTCCTGCTCCGCCTGCCTTTATTTCCTTACCCAATTTATGTGTTGCTAG
>LZPO01066961.1:38988-51451 GCA_001675575.1 Neotoma lepida
ACCTCTGGGGCACAAGTGTGCATGTACACAGACACATGCAAGTAAAACATCCATATATAAGAGACAAATAAATAACATTAATTACAATCAGTGCTGATTTCCTGAGACAAAAAAAATGTTCATAGTTAGACTTTTGTGTCAAAATCCCTGAGATGTTGCTTATTTTCTTTTTATTCTTGTATATAATAAAGGCTCCAGTTGGGTTTCCTTTGAAAAGCCTTCCTTTTCATTGTGCTCATGTTGTTCCAGTTCACGGGTAAGTGGATATCAAACCCTCCTTATCAATAAAGGCTGGAAGTCAAAATGGTAAGGAAAGAACTCACTTTCAGATTTCTGAAGCTGAAATTTTAAATGATACTGGATGTTAAATACACACCGACAGTTTCGTATATTATGATAATACCATGTAACCCCAAGCTCCCTAGTGTCCTATTCAATCCTCTGAGCACTGAAACTGTTAAATAGATTTTTTTTTTAAGATTTATTTATCATGTATACAGAAGAGGGCACCAGATCTCATTACAGATGGTTGATGAGCCACCATTTGGTTGCTGGGAATTGAACTCAGGACCTCTGGAAGAACAGTCAGTGCTCTTAACCTCTGAGCCATTTCTTCAGCCCGTTAAATAGACATTTTGCTAGAAAAAACAATAGGTGAAGTACAAAAGACCATTTCAACATAACGTCACACTTTAGGATATAGGGTTTTATATTCCCATATTACTGGCTTAGTCATGGGGGAGTGGTGGAGGAAATGAAAGTAAAGACTTGATTTCAGGGTCTCTATCTAAAGACTCTTGGACTCCGGTGAAGTCCTCTCAGGTATAGGAAAGGGTGAATAAGCCACACCAGAAACTACTCAACTGTGGATGGAGTCTATGTGTGCTTCCAACCCTGTGCTCAAGGGTGTACACTACCTTTGTGCTGCCTGCCTTCAGGAGCTCACACCATCCTGTGGGGACATCTAATTAGATTGGATGTTGGGACAAACATAAAGGAGGGTGAAAGTGGCCCTTAGGCTGGGTGATACATCAATCCCACTTTATGGTAGGAAAGACAGATTTCTTCACTTGCTGTGAATAGCAATATTTCTATCTAGCTGTCATTTTGCCTCTCCTACCCTTTTTGAGTTTTATACACATCAATAGTGGGAAGAATGATGTTCCTACTTTGTAGGACAGTTGACAGATGAACTCATGGAATAGCTGGTTAGCCCACCTTAAGGAACCTTCCAGGAACCAAGCAAGAGCTTGATCCTCAAATGTGGGCATGACTTAGTACCCCCTATTTGCCTCAGCCCTGTCTCAGGACAGAAGATGACAACTTGAAAGAATTCTAGAAAGCAGAGAAAATCCCGTAGGCTGACATTTCTTAAAAAATTGACTTTTAAAAGAACTTGAGAATCCAGATTAAAAAGAACATTTCATTTACGTCTGTTATATACCTAAAAGTGAATTTTTATTAAAAGTAGATCACATCACTCCAAGAAATTCAGAGAACTATATCTAAATACACTGAATGCAAGATACTCCTCATCAATTTAGATTCTTATAGCCTCATAAAGATAAAATGCAGATGAATTGATTTAAATCAGGCCTTCATTAAATTTCAGAATTAGCTTTTGGAATCCCATGGATTGAACTGTGCAGCTTCTGATTCCTGATCATTGTGACAAAGCTGTGAGCCCATAACGATAAAGTGCACTGTCGCCAGAAATCACACAGTCTGCCTTTGGTTTGTGCTAAAAACTATAAGACAACTTAAACTCCATCTTAACAGAAGAAATCCACCTCATTAGAAGTAATCTCACACTCTGTATGCTATCAGAATTTTCATGTGTATTCTTTGGTGAGCTGGAAATATAATTTTCTATTTATGCTTCTAATGTAAATCTGCCATTTCTGGTTGGCCACTCTGGCGCGAAGCCAAAGTGCTAATTTATTTCCATCTTTCCCTATTTCTTCTATCAAAAGAGGCTGTTGGTTTGAATAACAAACATTCAATCGACTTGGACGTGGGGTGGCAGGCAGAACAGGCATTACCTGCTTACCTTTTCTTGCCTTCTTTGAATTGGCTTTTCTGGGAACAAAACCAGTAAGACATGCTGTTCCTTCATCTAGTTTTGACCAGGGTTATTTATCAGGAGACATTTCCTCCCCCTCTGTTCGGCAGAGACTGGCAGTAGAGTGAAGAATTCAGCCTGGAACGAGGCTTCTGACCTAATACTGTCATAGGCTATTGTCCCACCAAGTCACGTAGGACTTCGNTGTCCTTAAGCTTCTGGTTTGGCCTCATAATTGTTTCTGATTCTGAGAGATGCTGCTGCTGACACATTTGTCACCTGTGGGGTGGCAGTATGCGAGAATAGAACACACACTGTTCCAGCGCCTCCAAAACTTGGCAGTGTTTCTCCCCCCGCCCAGCTCCCTTTGCTGTCTTGTACAGTAATTGGCCTAATAAAAGGCAGAAACAAGAATTTATTACACCTTGGGCAGTACTTGAAACAGACTTTATTCTCAGGAGCAGCAGTTATGTCTACTTGCTGCTGTATATTTTGATATTTCATTTAAATACTTAGAATATATTCAAAGTCAAATTGCTAATCACTCAATTTCCCTGCTGCTGTCCTGGTTCCCCAGGTGACCTCTTATGATACTCCATGTAAACACTGTATTTGGAAGGATACATAGATCAGCATCCCTAGAGTCACATGATCACCATAAATCTGTGAAAATAGCATGACTTAAAAATAAAAGTCTCTTAGTACTCCGCCAACAGGCTTTGGCATAATCTTGGCAATCACTTAGATATTTCTTTCTGTTCTTGCAGTTATAATTTTTTCCCAGGTGGAAAATAGTCTCTTATTTTGTAGACATTGTCCAAGCTAGTGACCATCAATCCATCCTCCTGGGCTACTAGAGTCATCAGCTGACTGTATTCAGTCCACACAACATCAGTGAAGCGAGTGTGAAACTGTTGGATGGTTGCTCCTTTCATCTTAAGAAACGGCAATACAAATTCCTGATACCATTTATGCGGGAATTTTTATTCTTTAAATCTTCCATGTTAAAGCAACAAGAAAACATTTAGAATGTCCTTTGGTGGAATCTTATTACACTTGCTATATATGTAAACTGATATTCTTTGATGCCAGCACGCTCGTTGCCCATACAGAGAAATCTCTGCACAATGAAACAAAACAAAACCAAAGAGGACAAAAATCAAATGTCAGTCTTTGCTGATTCGAATTAGATACATTAACAGATTGTCTGGTAACATAAATTGGCAATAATACAAAAAATCTACATATTACAGTATTTCAAGAAAAATAACTTCATTTGAATACAAAAGGATAGATACACTTTCTCTTTCCTCTAACCACTCTTGTGAAGTGGGTGTGAGCTGGCACTGGGGTCTCAGTGCTGCTAAAATATACAGGGGTATGACCGGCTTGCGCTTTTGGAGGGGGTCTGTTACACATGTGTATCACTAACATCAGACAAAGAAATCTTTCAACCAACAAGGGTTACAGAGCAACTTTCACTAAAGCACAGGTTGGAAGGGATTCGGGGTGGGGGTGGGGACTGAAGCAGGCCAATATGGCAGCTTGTAACAGATTTCCTTATACCCACAATGCACCTGACAGCAAAGAATGCTTCTATTTGGTTGGTCCACACATTGGGCAGAGCAGTACTAGGGTGCACCACGGTAGAGTAGCGAATGTTTTTTTTTTGTTTTTGTTTTTTTTAGGTTGCTTGATCAGTTTGTTTTTGTCTTTCCTTTCGGGGGCGCTCTCACAGCCTTTTCCAATCCGCAGTCTGCTCTGCAGCTGGCAATGAGATTTGCAATGATAACAGCAACAGCTGCCAATTCCTCTGGAGTCAGTGATGAACAGTCTTGACTCCGATGTGCTGTCCAGGTCTGAGAGATATGGCTTAGTTCAGTTAGGCCCTCTTCGTTTGTACACTGTGTTGGAGTAGGTGTGCGTGTTTTCTATGTTAGTAGCAATCGCTTGGGTTGTGTTTGATTCCCTCACAGCACAGGCCTGTCGGAGGGCTGGTGTGATTCCTAGAACACCAGGGGACTGGCTGTCCCCAGCAGGACGGTCAGCAGCAGCAGTGCTGGGGAGCCCCGCGGGGGTGCTCCCTGCCCGGAGTCGGAGCCACAGCTGCCTGCCTCTTCGCACCGCAGCTTCTCACAGAGGATGCCAGTGTAGGCGGCCGGGCACAGACAGCGTACATTGTTGTGGCAGGTCCCTCCATTCTGGCAGTGCAGGAGCTCATTGTCGCAGACATTAGCTGCAGAACGAGGGGAGGGATGGGGAGGGGAGGAGAAGCAGAATCAATTTAAGTTCATCTGGAACATCATGTTTTCAGCTTTGAAAAAGAAATTCTCTATCGATCTTGTGTTCCCCCCTTCCCTCCACAAACTAAGCATGTGACTCCAATTTCCAAACAAATGTAGTTGGCTGCCTTTGTTTTGATCATATTAGGCCTTTTCATATAGTTTTTTTTCCCCCTGCATCTTGGTGATTCTTCAGGCTATCTATCTAACACTAAATAATGCAATGCTCCTGGCTTGGAAATTCTTATGTACCTGGGACCTTTTGTGACCTCCTAGTTTTTAAAGGACAAGTGCCTGATACAAGAATGCAGAACCTTGAAGTCAGATGAGTGCTCTTTAAAATGCAAAGCAGTGATGCTAAAATGACCAACAACCTCTAAGGTCAGGACATCCATCGTCCCTGCACCAACTCCAGCCTTTTCGTGCATGCAGAGGCCACAGGGAAGCAGGGGATGCAGGTTTGAGATGTGAAAAAAGTAGCATGCTCCGCAGGCGACAGCCAGATGGGAAGAAGGAAAGCTTGTTCCGTGGGAGGCATGTGAGGAAGAGCAGTCACATTCGTCCCTGACAGCCCATTAGGATTTTTATTGCTTTGTAAATATGGGAAGTAGAGCCCAAGGTTACCTTGATTTGGGAACAGTAATAAATGCAAGGGTGAAACCCTGATTACCAAAATTTCATTACATCCATCAAGGAACAGAATCAGGCTGGAAAATCAAGCCGCAGCTCCTGACTAAAATTCATTCGCAGCCTCTGTCACACAACTTTCACCTCTAATAATTTCTCATACCTTCAAAATTCCCGTTATCCTCATTAATTCAATGTCTTGTATTCTCTTAGATAATCAAGGTTTCACTGATTTAGCAGAATGTTAAATAGAACCCAGGGAAATTAACACAACAACAAAGAATAAGAGAGCCAAGAGCGAACGCTTTCTGGCAACATATGCTGCTTAAGCACTTAACACATAGACCACTCTGGACAGAGGGCGGGGCACAGAGCAGAAAAAGGAGGTCTTTATAAATTATAGCAGATTTCAATCAAAGAAAATGTCATGGCCCAATTTCTCCAAAGATGTCACATGGATTCACACCACACACACACACACACACACACACACACACACACACACACACCCCACAATAGTGATATTAAATATAAACCATTTTTAGCAAATAATCCCCACCTTCAAAGTAGTAACTCAGTAGACAGCATTTGCTTTGTCCATTAAGCATACTCAATACTCATGTAGTTTTCAAGAGGGGCTTCGTTCACACACATGAACATATGAATGCTCATGTGTATGAATGGGTTGAGGAAAGGTGGCACTGGGCATCCACAGAGCTAATAATAAAGTGCCTAAACAGGGTCCAGTGTGATTACATTCCTCAACATTCCAGGGAGACATAGAAGACAGGTGCATAATACATTGGTATCAACAGCACTAGTAAATCATTCATGTTGGAAATGCTGATACACAAAGCAGTGCTGCATGGATTGTAAGTATCAAGCATACAAGCTGCCTCTCAGTGGGTGGCTTAGATTGAACCCAAATTGTGGTATTTTGTCAGTCATTTTTTTTTTTTGACATAACAAGATCTGTACCTATGAAGCATGGTTCCCAAGTACAGGGTGATTAGCTGCTTGGACAAAACAGATAGAAGACCTGCTTTTTGTGTGTGTGTGTGTGTCCATTTGGAAAGTACACAAAGGTATTTGGGGTTTCATTTTGCTTACACTTCAAGAAATATCTGTTTAATTAGAGCAACATGGAATAAACAGATCCAAGTAACCATTTCCATTTAAAGTTAAATATTCTGATCATTTCTTGTTCTAGGCAGCAGATTGCAGAATGGGATATTTCCTTTCATTTGGGCACTAGACATAGGGAAATATCTGTTCCATCAATATCGATAATTGCTTGCCTTGAATAATTGAGAAGAAATCAATAGTTAATTAAATATCACTCCCCTCTTTTTTGCGAAGCTATTTTTCTTCCTCTTGGACTTGAATGTAAAGCAGCTGTTGAGCAGAGGCTTTTTTTTTTCTGTCTGAGAAGCCAGTGATTAAGTTAAAATTCAATACCTTCTCTACATGTAAATAATCTGCTAGTTGTTTTGGATGGTTGTGAGAAATTTAATAAATACACAAGGAACAGATGTAGCCCAGGATTAATCATCTCATGGACTGGGGGAATATATTTTGGGTAATATATAGACAGGAAAAAAATGGAGCCTAGCATACATTTCATTATTTTAGAATTCACTATAAAGCACATTACATTTGGGTTCTTGATGGTGCCCATCCTATTAAACTTCAACAAGAACAGGATTTTACTGTGCATATAGTACCATCTCATGGCTGGAATCACATGCTAGAAATACACTTAAATCTAACTACAGTTCTTACCTGATGCTTATAACCTCATGCTCCATCTTCATGTCATTTAGTACCCAAATTCTGTTGGTTAATGAACAAACTAGATGGTTAAGTATCAATAAGCTCTTCTTCAGCACATAAAACCTTGTACTAAACACCATGGAGACAATAAAAACAAATACAAAGCATGGTCTCTGTTCTCATAGAGTTCTAATTTATTTAGGGAGATGAAATACATTCTAGAAGTGATCTAGCATTGATTTCATTAAAATGTCCTTATTAGTTTCATCCACCACAGTCATTTGCCAGTGCCAAGCATCCTGCTATGTTTTGNGGTTATCACTCTAACTGCCATAAAGGAGTTCACAATTTGGTGGAAAATCAACAAACACAATCAGAGATATTCAGACAAGTTATAAAAAGACCACAAAGTAAGTGTTTGTAAGGCGTTGGTGAACACAAACTATGGTGTACATGTTTTGGAGATTAGAAAAAAATTTAGAAAAGGAGTTGTATTTGAACAAAGGTGCACACAAGGCAGATACTGGTCAAAGAGCACCGTGGATAGGGAGACTGTGTGAGTTTGAGCAAAGAGATGCAAAGGGTTTTTAAGAAATTATCTTTGAACACTGATTCCCCTCTCTGATTTTGCAATAAAAACCCTACAGGTTATCTGCTGGATTCCACCAACAACGGACCCTAGAGGGAACAGAGAAGGAAAGAGGGTGTGTGTGAAGCTATTTCCCTCTTCCTACTTAATGGTTTGTCTTAACAGTACTGCCCGGAAATGGTTCTTCATCTTAGCTTTGACATTTTGTTCCCTTGCTGTCTTTACTCAGAATCAGCTTCTCACTGAGCCTTGGAGATTTCTGCACCAATCTGGTAGCATACCTCCAAGGGACTACTACAGGTGTAGGCAGACATAATCTCTCTTCAGAGATGTAGTTCTAAGGTATATGAAGTCTCTTATCCACACTATTAGTTTCTGGANAGCCCTTCTTCTTTCTTGTAATTTCCCAACTCCTGAGTGATAGGATAGCTACTACCTGTATGAGCAGTTACTTTCCAAGAGTTACTTTGGTGCCATGTTCTCATTTTTCAGTCTTCAAATACTTATTGTCCCATTTCCTTTAATAATGTTTCTCTGTTGAGATACCTAGAATAGCTTGTTTTCTGACAGTAACTAGACTAAGAGACGTATCATAACAAAGGTTAACTCAGTGAATGATGAGTGGGCTGTGCTTGGAAGGCTGGATGCATATAGGAGAAAGGAGGTTCGAATGCTGGGGGCATTCTGGCTGTTGTATGTATACACTGCAGAGTTTGGGAAATGGTCAATGGAAAGCTGTCACAGGTAAATGACTCATCTAGAGTTTTGAAGGAAAAANAAAGATGGAGCTAGACAAAGATAGACTGGTGAAAAGGAGACCAGACACTCAAAAGAATGGCCTGGGGCTAGGTTGGAGCAATGGAGAGGAGAAGGAAGGGCACATCTGAAGGCAGTTTGCATAACGAGTGTGAGTGATTTGAAGGTCACACTTGAGTATGTGGANAAGTCACAAAGAAATTTATTAAGAAAAGCCACTAAGAAAGGAATTTAGTTAGAGAAGTCAATGAATATTTTTGGACTTACTGACTTTGAGGAGTCTGTAAATTCTTCTAAAATATTTTGTTATTACTTGAAAATCTATTTCAAGGTTCAGGAGATAACTCCTTATGGAGATGGAGATGTAGAACATGGGTGGTGAAGACCATTGTCATCAAACACAAAGTACACAATCTCATGGTGGGAGAATATTAGTCATGTCAAAATGAGGAGTGCCAGAGTCTCAGCCATATGCAGAGAAAACAATACCATGAAGAATGGTTGGAAGAAAAATGTCAACAAAATGCAGTGGTCACATGACTATGAGAATAATCATAAAAATACTTTCCTGTTATGGAAGACCATCTATGAATTAACATAGGAAGTGGAAGAGTAGGAGAAGAAAGGCACTTTGGATTGGGCACAGCAAATGTGTTATGTACATCTCAACTGATTAAATCAGCCAGAAAGGGTTTTGGAATGATTAGAAAAAACACAGAGAAAATTGGAGGAAATAACAATTTATAGAAGTCCTTGTACATCAGTTGACAGGAATAGGTCCTAATATTTTGGAGATTATGACTCCCAGAGGATATTAGGCAGAGACTAGAGTTTATTTATTTATTTATTTTTGATTGTCACAACTGGGTACAGATAGCATATCATGGATGTCATGTTCTATAATGTTTGGGGCAGCTTCCTCTTCCACCAACAAGGAATTATTCCTCAATTAATACAAAGGGTAAAATAATGATGTTCTGGGTTAGAGTGCAGTCATATCAATGAAAGTAAATATCTGTCCTCATGTACACTGGGAAAAAGAGCAGGAAGCAGAGTTGTCAGTTCTGGAAAAATAGCATTGAGTTTTCAGATGCACAGCCATTAGAATTAAAGAAACTGCAAGTAGGTAGGTCAGAAATGCTAGCATGGATTGCCTTCTTAACATTATACACAGTGAAAGGAGAAGAGATACCACAGGCATGCTTGTCATGTGATTTGTAAGGAGAGGAGATCTCACAGGCATCCTTGTCATGTGATTTGTGCTTTACTCCCATTGAGGTAGTTATACCAGCACTCATGGCCAATTTGCCAACCATCTAGACCATATCTAGATGATGAGACTCATATCACTTTAGTGTAGAGCTTGAATGGCAGTCCTTGCAAATTGCATGTCATATGGAAGGAAGAGCTGGGAGAAACACGGTGAATGGTGTCAGACAGCACAGTGGTTTGTACTCATAGATACGGCTGACTGCAGGTCCAAGAGTTATAGAATCACTCCTTAAACAATAAATTTCACACTACATCTCCTAACTAATATGATTTCAAATCACACTGATGGGGCAGAGGTATCTGTTAATAGCATTACTGGATTGCTCCAACTTCTAGAGTTCTACTGACATAATGGAATTCAAATCATCTAAATTCAAATCATCTCACAGAAAAATAAGAGTAGACATGCCAAAGGTCTAGGCTGAGAGTGAGAAACATGTTGACATCTATAGTGTCATTTTTGTCTTCCCAGGCATAGGAGACTGCTATGGTTTCAAAGTTTGGTTCCTTCAAAACTCATGTTGAAGTTTAGTTGACATTGCAACATTCTTAGAAGTATTATCAGGAATTATTATTTATTATTATTCAGAAAGTATTATCTTTAGAAGTATTATCAGGAATGAACTAAAGTCCGCATGATGGCATAAATGGGCATCTTTCTTTCTACCATGTGATGCCTTCTAGCATGTTATGATAAAATACTAGAACTTTATGATTAAAAACAGAATGTTAGATCTTAAATAACTATTATTATAAATTAGTCTGTGACATTCTGTTATGGTAACACAAAATGAACTAAAGTGAAATGTTGCTATCTAATCATGGCACTCTTGCACCGAACTCTAGAATCCTTCCATCATAAATTCCAAGCATCCATCATTAACTAGTGGAGCTGGCATGAGAATGAAGACCCCAGTACAATGTTCATGTTCTTTCTCTTCTATACTGCACAAAGTTGTTAAAGAGATAACAGGAGAATTTCACCTAACATGTAACTCTCAGTTATATCTCTATTTGGTGTTCTTCTATACGGATCAGCTTCAAACTGGATTTAGTTGGTGACATTTAAGTTTATCTAGACTTTCTTTATTGTTATTGACTGTAAAGGGGTGTCTTATCTCAGGAAACAGGAGGCTTCATTTCTAAATCCCTCATATAACCTTTGACCTAGGATTGATGTGAATAGTTAGTTGATATATACAATTCATTTTGTTATGGTAAATCCCGAGTCAGATAGAGAAAAAGCTGATACTCCTCTGGTAATAGCCTGACCTTTTTTTNGGGGGGGGGAAGGGTTCTCTTTACTATGATTTCCTTTTACTGTTGATAAGAATAATTTATTTATAGAATGACCAATCATAATGACACATAACCTGATGCTTTCTGATGCTCCAGTATTTGGGATGCTTTCAAAATGTGTGCCCAAGAGAAGCAGAGGACATTGGCAGGTAAGGCTGTACAAATGTGAGACTGAAACAGAGTTGTGTGGCCAGAAGTTGAAGTGTAGAGTTTTGGTGGAGAGGCTGAAGTCAGCAGGATATTAGGATAGCTTTGCTCACAGCACTGGTAAGCAAGCCACAAAAGCAGATAAACAAGCTCTCAGAATTACCATGATTTATAAATCCATTTGGAATTTATTAGAGAGCAAGTAGGAGTGAGCACTACTGCCTCTGTTACTCCTGTTTTTCCTGTACCTTGGATGAGGAAAGCCAGAAGGATGTAACTAAATTATTCAGTTTCAAGTTTTCTTTTCTTATTTTTATGAGGAAGTTTTGGTGTGTGTGTGTGTGTGTGTGTGTGTGTGTGTGTGTGTGTGTGTGTGTGTAGGGCATGTAGGTGTACGTTGTATGTGTGTGTGTTTGTGTAAGAGCACATGATGTGTTTGTATGTGCATATGTATATGTGTATAAGTGAATGTGATATGTGTCTGTGTGCACATGTATGTATATATAAGTATGTGTATGTGTGTTTCTATGTAAGCATTTATGTGTATAGGTATGTGGGGGTTCTTGAACATTTTATACAACTGCTCTTTCCAAACAGCAAACTATTTTCAAAATATGAATTACAAAATCTTGATTTCCTTCCCTTCTATTAGTCTTTCTGGAAAATGTCAAAAAGCAGACCTTGAAATTGCTCCCATATGTTGTTCAAAGAGGGCAGTGGCCAGGACTTAGTGTCATTCCTTGTTCTATTCATTTTTCCTTTAGAAACTGAAAGGGTCACTTATTCCCTTATGGTCACAATGATCCATCCCATTACCAAAGAGACGTTTTCTTTCTCTGTTTGTGTTTGGTTCAAAGCTATACATTTAGGCTGGCCCTGTCCGTGAGCTGCTGCTCTGCTTGAGCAATGCTGGGTCTGTATTTATAGACTTGAAAGTGTCTCTTTTTGGCTTTGCCTCCTGTACTTCAAGGAATCGATGCAATGCGTTGCCATGACAGCTTTCCTTGATGGCTATATTAATAAAGTGACCTCTACCTTCACCACCTGAACCAAGCCCAGGATCGCTGAGGGAAAGATGTTCCAAATTGTTCCCATCCTTTGCAAAGAAACGTCAAAGAGTGAATAACCTCCACCAAATGGGGTAATAACAAAGGCATGCGTACTGCACTGAGGACTCATTCAGGCAGCAGGGAGCTGAAGAGCTGTGATTATGACCCATTTACACAGCCTTTGTGGCTGTTTTACTAAATTGTGAGCAAGACAGAAAATAGAACATGCAGGTTAGATCCTGAGGCATGGAAGAAACTTTCGAGACTGCAGTGGAGTTTGGGGGCAAGTTCTAGGCACACCAGCTGTATTCCCCATCTTTGACTCACATGTATCCCATGAGAGATGGTATATTATTGTAGGAAAATTGGTTAGCGGCCATTCTGTTTTTGAGTAGTCACACTTTACTTGGAGACATTGACCTTATCATGGACTTGTTAGTGACATCTGTCCAACTATCTTTTAACTAGATACTTTTCTGGTGTTGAACATATAGTGGGCCAGATATGCATGTATGCATGTGGCTTGTCATTTGATGACAACTAGGGAAAATCAGCTTTTCTAAACTCCCTTGGGTTGTATTTGCATGATTAATTTTTAGGTGCGTGC
>LZPO01066964.1:11987-25360 GCA_001675575.1 Neotoma lepida
CCCTCGGATTCCAAAAGCACTTGGAAATTGTATGCTGACTTTTGGTGTGCGTGATTGTTCTTCTGTAAAACAGCGCTTTTTGGCTTTGATTTAGATGTTTTAGCGTTCATGACTCTCCATAAATATTTTTAGAAAGAAATTTGAAAGCCCTGCGGCTCCTACATCCTCTAAATTGAGGTAGGGCTACCTCGCCCAGGTATTTGGGAGCGCTCTACTTAGTATCTGCAGCGAGTGTTTGGTCTGGGACATGAACAAATTGGGCAAGTCGACTTTGGGCCTGGAAGTAACCTCGACACCCTGCGGAGGATAAGAAGGAGGAAGGAGACTTTGGCCAGGCTGCACCGCGCCTGCCCACCTCACACCCACACACCAGCACCGGCACCAGCAGACGCGTGGGTGTAGGACTGCTTTCACTAAAAAAAAAAAAAAAAAAAAAAAATCAAACCCCAGTACACCAGTACACAGATTAGTTGACAGAAGTGTGGTTGATCATCACAAGCTCTGGCAAATGTGGTTCCCATTAGGAATAATAATGCTCACGTGTCAGCTTGTGGATTTCAAACAGCAGAATCTGGGAGGCTGTACTCTTCAATTTGTCTAAAGGTTAAGGCAGTTGATGTTTGCATACTTGAAAAATAAAGAGATGTTTAATAATTGTAAGCTCATGTAACTGAGTGCCTATAATGTCCCTAATTAGGCTATGTGGTTGGCATTTTAGTTTTGTCGTTTTCCATTCTTCTTCTTCTTCTTCTTCTTCTTCTTATTATTATTATTATTATTATTATTATTATTATTATTATTATTTTGAGATGCAGTCTCACACTTCCTGACTCTGCTTCTCATGTGCTAGGATTATAGGCATGAACCACCTGGGTTTTCTGAGGATCCAAGCTTGGAGATAAGGAAACTAAGCAAATAAATAACACTCGGATTTCAGATAGAAAGTGGCAGAGCTGGTATTTAAAACGCCAAAACCTGGAGTTTTAAACTGGCCCTTAGTTATGGCATTAAGTGTTTTGATTACTAACACAAAATGAGATTATTCGGGTATCAAGTGTCCTTGTGACTCCTTCCCATTTTCCTCTAAGTAAAACTGAGGAAGTCCTGAGAGGATGGGGAGGTTTACCTAAGAAAGAACTGCCTGGGGAGAAGACCCAAGATTAAGGGTTAGTGTGTCCTTGCATCCTGTAGTCTGAACACCCTCATGCCAGATGCTAGACTGGACTAAAGTAGCCTCTTCTGTTCAGGAAATACAGTGTATATTAGAGATTCATTCTTATCCTGTAAGAGTGACTAGCCCAGAAGAGCAAGTAGACATCAACCAGTAAACAAATGGAGGGGTCAGTGTGAAGCCTAGGGCAGAAGGAACAGAGTTTGCTAAGCACCTATTATGGCAGACTGTCCTCTACAAGCTCATGTATTCTATTTTGTTATATCCTTAGATGACATTGGAAAGGTAGAGGAGATAGATAAGGTGATTCTTTTTAAGTGTGAGGTGTATGTCTATCAACAGTTGTAGGATGTTTGGTCCAAGCATCACAAAATTGGTCTCTGCTCTCCAAAATAATACAGGAACTGTTTGGTGAATTAAGCCACCGCCACTGAATATGTTTATTTTTGCAGGGCATTGTTCAGGTGCTGAATTAAACACACATTTGGTGTGCTTTGTAATAAGTTTAAACCCAAAGAAATGCAGCCCTGAATCAAAAGCAATAAGCATACCAGAGCAAGGGTGTTACGGAGTGTGAGTGTTAACTTCTCCTAGCTGAAGATAATTTTGAAAATCTCTTTGGAAGAATTGTGATATTAGTATTAGCTCCTTGCCCCCACACACTGAAACTGGGATTTTTAAAATCTATTTAAGTCTCAGAAGTTCATTAGGATTGTGCATGGGAGGTAGTTGGAGATGTGTCATTCTAGAAGAGATGAGCACAAATGTTTCATAGTAATATTTCCTAGAGTTGATATGGTTAACCAAAGGCACAACCTTGGTGCTTCTGCTCAGATGAGTGGCTCTTCCAACTCAGGAATAAAGCCCTTGAACTGGTTTTGATTACAAGAGCAGCTCTTTGGCAGCCTACACAGAAATGCAGCTTAGGCATGGGTAAGGTAGTGGACTCCTACTTTGAGAGGAAGTCAACTTCAAGGAGCCAGCATCCATGTGCTGTGGAGCAGCAACATGAGGTGATTCTCGTGTTGTTTAATTGAAGCACTTTGAAAGGGTTTGGGACTCTGGGTAGTTGCATTGTTTTTATATTTTCCTTATATTTGCATCGTGTCTCTAGTGCTGAAACACAAGCCATGGCCGAAACAGGGCTGATCTGGAAAAAGTGACCCTGATGTTACTGCTCTTAGCTCCAGTGCCCAGGAGAATTCTGGATTGTTGACATACCAGAAATGAGGCAGCAGATAGTCTGGTGAAAGAGATGAGATAAACGTAACAGATTTGTAGTTAATACCTTGTAAGGCTCTTTAACCTTCCTTCTCTTTCTTACATGTGGGTGTTTTTCATTGGCTTTTGGTACCATTTTAAACTCCTGAATATTTTAAAGTCAATTTTATCTCTTAGGTGGGGTTAGATTCAAAGGTGTGTGCTGTGTTATAAAATATCCATATACTGTATCAAATTTTGAAATCTTCTTACAAAAGTCAGAATAGAAACATTTAAGATTAGCAAAGAGAAATGTATTATACTGTAAAATACTATTTAACTTATTACATTATTATTCTTTCTCTAGAGTGCCTAAATAGGACGAAACTTCTGTTTTAAATTGTGATATATAATGCTTATAACACACAGTGAACAATATTCCAATTCATTTTATAAGGTCTTTGAAAATCTACCATAAAAACCTCAACCATCCTGTCTATGATTTTCTGATGAAGCTAACTTTCAATATTGGTGATTATCATGGGTTCTGGAGAGAGGAATACAAATTCATTCTGTGTGTCAAATGGTACAGTTAACAAAAGCTAAATGTGGTGGCTCATGCTCATAATCCCAGCACTCAGAAGGCTGAGGCAGGAGGATTGCTGTGAGTTCAAGGCAAGTCTAGGCTATAGCATAAAACCTTAGTTCCTAAAACAAAGGCAATTAATGGGAGCTGTTACAAAGAGAAATTGTTTCATAACTGTCATAGATAGTTGCCAGTAATAGACTTGCCCTTTCAGAGAGGGAAAGAAAAGCTTCTAATGATTTTTTTAAACTAGATTAGGAATTCAGTTTTAGTGTGAAATCAATGGTGAACTATCTGGAGATAAAATAGTATAGAGCTTTATACTGTAAGAATCCTTTGCTAAAGGGCGTTACATGAATGAGTCATTCTGGAGAGAGAGGATTAGTCAGTTACTAGGTAGAAGGAAATAGGAATGGGGGAAAAGCCATGGCAGGGTTGTGGTCATGCTGTTCTAAATGTGACGTGTCATTCACACCTCAGGGTGTAGTGACTTCTATGTTAGCCTCATAGAGCCCACAGGACACCTTTTCATTCACTTCTGGCTGATTTGGCACAGAAAAAATATTTTATGTGAGGGTTTTCTGTCTTTACAAACTTTTTATTAGACTCTGTCAAATAAAATAGAATACCAACAAAATGATGGTTAGAAAGAATGATTCACCCCAAGAATGGGAAGAATGTATCCTTTTGTGATAAAATGCCGAGTTGGAGAGTGGTAAGAATGCTTCGGAATGAGTGGAACTGTAAGAATCCATAAAGATCCAGAATCACAGAATCTGATTATAACAATGCACTGCTCTTCAGAGCAGGAATTACCTTAGAAGAACGCATTTGTTGCCGTCATAGTCACCCTGTGCTGGCTGCGCTGTAGTCATGGGAACTGAAGGCCAATCATTACAACTGATTATTCTAGCTATCTGTGGCTTGTTGACTCCTTCTCTTACAGTTTCCTTTTGGATGTTGTCTTAGTTAGGGTTTCTATTGCTGTGAAGAGGCACTATGACCATGGCAACTCTTATAAAGAAAAACATTTAATTGGGGCCTGCTTACAGTTTCAGAGGTTCAGTCCATTATCGTCATGGCAGGACATGCGGCATGCAGGCAGACATAGTGCTGTAGAAGGAGCTGAGAGTGCTACATCTTGATCCTCAGGCAGCAGGAGCTACTGTGTGTCACAGTGGACATAGCTTGAGTGCATATGAGACCTTAAAGCCCATCCCCACAGTGACATACTTCTTGGAACAAGGCCACACCCACTCTAACAAGGCCATACCTCCTAATAGTTCCACTTCCTATGGGCCAAGCACTCAAACATACAAGTCAGTGGGGGCCATTCCTATTCAAAGTACCACAGATAGCAACTTTAAAATGTTTTTTTCTCATATATAAAATAAGGCTTATTTTATCTTCAGATGGTTCAACATTAATATTGATATGGAACTTAATAACAAATAGTGTGACTCAAACACCACACTTGACGAATGTAATCTACAATGAGAGTATTTGGTTCCAGCTCAGATGATCTTCAAAATATCTGAATTATTTAATTCTGAGATATATGCAGAACTCTATTGCGTGCATGTATCCAAATATATTTACACATGAGTCCCATGTTCCTTCTTGGGAAGGAAACACTAAATAGCATCAGCAAGATTGGCTATGGACCACAAACTAAGAGAGTTTTTAGTCGTTGTATCAGAGAAACACCTTCTCTTTAACTGACTAAATTAAGAATAAGCAATGTATAAGGTCATTTTATAATAGAAACATAAAAAAATCTGCCATATGGATTGGTATATGGGGCTGGGAAGTACAAATTTACGTGTTTAAATATCGAGTTGGCAGCTTAGTATGTAGGCCTTAATAAAAATGTTTAGAAACAGTCTACACATTTAAAAACACAGTGCACCATTACTATGAAAGGAATGCACATACTTATTTGCAATAGAGCTTTAAGTATAATAATGTTAGTTGGCCCAAGCAATTATAACCAAATTCTATAATTTCATTATTTCCAGAATTTCAATGAAAATACATTGCACATTAGAAGCTTACTGATTACTTCCTTGAGTCCTAAATCTCACACATGTGCATTAGATGGGATTGTGAACTGAGTGTCACATCAACTTACTCAATCTTGTAAGTTTTTTAAAAAATTATTTGTTTTATTATGTGTATGGATGTTTTGCCTGTATGAAAGTCTGTACTACATGGATAGGTACAGTGCCCACGGAGACCAGAAGGGGGCGTCAGATTCTCCGAGACTGAAATTAAAGAAAGTTGTGAATTACCATGTAGCTGCTGGTAATCAAACCTGGGTCCTCTGGAAGAACAGCAAGTGCTCTTAACCATTGAGCCATCTCTTCACTCCCAGATTGCTATTGTTCTTTTAAAGAATGTTTTAAAAACTTTTTTTAGATTTATTTATTTTTATTATGTGCTTTGGTATTTTGCCTGCATGTATGTCTGTGTGAGGGTGTCAGATCCCCTGGAACTTGAGTTACAGACAGTTGTAATCTGCCATGTGGATGCTAGAAATTTAACCCAGGTCCTCTGGAAGAGCATCCAGTGCTCTTAACTGCTGAGCCACCTCTCCAGACCCCAGACTGCCATTTTTTAAATTGAAGGATAGAAACTAATGAACATTTTTCTTGATAGGTAAAATGAATTCATCATAGCATACCAAAAGACCATAGGTATATGTACAAGTCATATAAATAAGAAAATAATAAATATATATTATCCAAATAGAGAATCAATCTCGACAAAATATCAGTTTTTCTGATAACTCAGGAAGAGTCCTCTACATTTTTGTAGAGAGCAGTTTCCCTTCACCACATACCCAGAAATGGAGGAGGAGAGTGATATTTGGGCACCTGCCATCCACCTAAGACAAGGACATGCGTGACTACTGACCTCACATTTTTGGCTTCACTGTGGTGATGCATAGAAGAGATGTCAACCTGCAAGATTACATGCTGACTTGGTTTGTGTAGGCAGGCTATTTTGGATGTCTGAGCAGAGTAACTAATAAACNTTTAACTTGTCACGTGCTGCTGCAGGACTGTTAGAAGTATGAGATACAATTCTTTATGTCAAGGAGGAAAAGTCCACTTTGAGATAAGGACCCCTGGCTGCTCTTATCTGGCCTATTTCCCAGGCAGCTGCCAAGTGAAGACTCTTAAATTCTTGTTGGTTGTTTCTTAAATGCCTTGGGTCTCGCTACTATCTCTGGGAGAAGAATCTGTGTTCCTCATGGCATTCCAAGTTCTCTGTAATGTGAGGCCTGCAACTTCTCACACTTCATTCCTGTCACCACCACCCCACTCCTTACCAAACACACACACACACACAAACACACACACACACACACACACACACGCACACACACGATTATCTTGTTATTTCCACCCCTTCCCAACTCACTCTACCCCTTTCTTTTTGCCTAGTTAACTCAGTTCAGTTGTGTCACTTTGTATGTAGCCTTCCCCATTCTTCTCTTCTACTGTATATTGGAGATGGATATTTTAAGTGCTAGGTAAAAAAAAAAAAATTTGATAATTGTGAATCATAGGTTTCAGCAAGAGATAAACATAAAAATGCAAATTTTCTATGGAAATGCATTTGTCATATAAGGAATATTTTTAAAAGGAAGAGCAGTTAGGCTCAGTAAAGAAAGATGTTGGCCCTAGCCAGTGAAAAGCTAAGAGATATAATGGCTTGAGATTCCTTATTTAAAAAAAAATCATATTGAAGAATTGTAATTGTTTGTTTTCTGACCTGAAGGTTTCAATGGACACTTGCTATTTTATACAGGCTAGCCTCCAACCCCTGAGCTGGACAGATACCCATGCTCCATGTCCTGGGCAGCTGGAACTGTTGGGACACATCGCCACAGGGATGTAGCGAGCTCTGCAATAAAAAAGAATTGCTTGTGTTTTTTGTTTTCAGTCTTTTGTGATAGCTGGCCAGGAACTCACTCTGTGTAGACAGACTGGCCTCAAACTCACAGAGCTACCTGTCTTTGCCTCTACCTACAAATATTGTGATTACTGGCCTATGCTACCATGCCCAACACTCACTTTCCTAAAAGCAATTCAGGCAGTTCATTGAAAGCTACTTCCATCTTCAAACTAATATTTCAACAGTGATCCTTTTTTTCTTGGAAGTGAGATTTTCTTGGTGAGCCAGAATGAACTATAAATTCTGGACTCGAATAATCCTCCCAATTCAGCCTACAGACACATGTCATCATGCCCAGTGTCATACCATCTCTATGTGCAGTCTTAAAAACACAGCCACAATAATCAGACAACTAAGATCCCAAATGAATCCTCACAGCTATGGTTCCAAAAAGCACCAGAAAAAAACTACTTCAGATGGTGGGGGTGGCAGATAGAGACAGTGATGACATTGGACAGCAAATCAATAACTTATTGTTGATTTTAGTCCTTTGCTTGAAGATAAAATTAATATACTGTAGTTTTTATCACTCATACTTGGATGCTGTTTTGAGGCAGAGTCTCAGATATTGTTCTGGCTATCTTGAAGTTGTTGCTTCAAATGCTCCTCCTGCCTCAGCCTCCCTAGTAGCAGGGAGCAGGTTCTACTGTTNGAATTCCTGGCCTCTCCCCCAGCTACATGACTGCACATGTGCTATCCAGTAGTCAAGCAAGATGTTTAGTCATTCCAGGTCTTTATGTCCTACGTAATCTGTGCGCTGCATGATCACGTAATTTGTATGCAGCGTGATCTATGCGCATGTATGGCGTAGTTATGTAAACTCATATGCGCATGTGCGGGGGAATCCATAAAAAGCAGACTTCTCCCCCTTCTTCCTCCTCTCTCCTTGCACAACCATTTCCATAGGCCTAAGCATCTTTCCTTAATAAACTCTTATAGTGGGCTGCTTAATGAATAACATTGCGCCACATAATAACTAACATCTGCCACACCCAGCTCTAAATTGCTTTGTAAAACAAAACAGTAAATCTGGTGTGATTGAATGAGAATGGCCCCTTAGACTCATATTTGAATGTCTAGTCCCTAGTAGTTTGAAGAGTTTGAGGGAAGGATTAGGAGATGTGGCCTGTTGGAGGTGTGTCACTGGGGGTTGGCTTTGAGTTTCAAATATCCCACACTAGGCCAGTCTCCCTCCTGTCTCTGCCTCCATGGATAAGATGTGAGCTCTCAGCTACTGCTCCAGTGCCATGCCTGCCTGCTGCCATGCTTCCCACCATGATGATCATGGGCTCACTGTCTGAAACTCTAAGGAAGCCTCCAATTAAATGCCTTCTTCTATAAGCTGTCTTGGTCATGGTGTCTGTCTCATCATAGCAATAAACATCTGGTTTCTTCTCCATCAGCTGATTAGTAATTATTTGCCAGTCACAGCCTCTGTAGAAAGTTTCTGTTTCTTTGAGGACAGGAGGACTAAAAGCTTTCTCCATTATACCTCCCTCAGACCCTTAAGGCTCAAAGCCCTTAGTGTTTTCCTGCATCCATACTGCTAGTCTCCAATCCTAGGCCAGCAGTACCTTTGCATATGTCTCCTGGTAGTCTCAGTGTGGACTGGACCAGGGAGTGAAGGAAGCTAGATTAGCTAGCCTAGGAGGAGCCAGGCCCTTGAGAGTTGAGTCCTTAAGACCTCTCCTAACTTGAAGAAATTCCTTTCCCTCATTCTCAGTCCAGATTCTAGGCACTCTGTCCTAGAAGTTAAAAATTAAGGAGTCCTGTGCCATCAGTAAGGGGACTGAGATACAGCTCCACACACGGTCTCCCTCAGCAGCCAGAGAAGTTCCCTTAATCATTTAGGGACCTTGATATAAGGCAAACTAGTGTTTGTGGCTTGAACCCAAAAGAGAAATTCAGACACAGCAGATGTGAAGTAAAGTTAGAGATTTTATTTAAAAAAATATTTCGGGCCGGGCGGTGGTGGCCCACGCCTTTAATCGCAGCACCCGGGAGGCAGAGGCAGGCGGATCTCTGTGAGTTCGAGGCCATCCTGGGCTACCGAGTGAGTTCTAGGAAAGGCGCAAAGCTACACAGAGAAACCCTGTCTCGAAAAAAAAAAAAATATTTCAATACTGGCCTGGGAATTAGGGTTAAGAGAGAAAGCAAGGTACTCAGATAAAAGTAACATATGCCTAAGAGCATAGAGATGGGAAGCAAGACACACCCAAGCATGGGTACAGGCTCCTCAAGGGAGAGTCATGGTTGTATAGCATTAGCCATTTCCGTGGCTCTCTGAAGTTATTATCTCAAAAAGTTGCTAAGCCTTTTACCCACTCCACCCCACCCTTTTCTCTTTTTATAACTGACATAAGTGGGGTGGCTCCAGAGATTCTTTGGATAGAATTATGATCTGATAAAACCATCAGCCACCAGGGCTGCAAAAGAGGATTAATGTGTATCCTTTCCCTGCAAATGGAGTTTGGAGAGAAAGGCTTTTACAAGTTGCTAGTTGTGCTGGAGTTCTTGCTTCTTCACTGGCAAGAGGCTTCAGTGAATCCCTGAGAGAGAAGCTGGTCACTCTGTCCTGTCTTGTTACATGATCCCCTCCAGGCCTCATGGAAAATGCAGGCTTCCTAGTATCAGGATTTCTGACTAACTAATACTTTGCTGTCTTGAAAACCATAGTTACAAGCCTGCAGATGCCTCCCCTCAGGAACTAGACAAAATGCTTGGCATCAGGAAATAGACACATATACATACTTCAAATGGATTCAAACTGTTCAGCTTTCTGGTAACAACCTTCATTCTCCTCCGAGTAACTTGTGAATATATTATTAGTCTCTTGAAATTGTAACATTTAAACACTTTGTTAGGAAGTATGTTGATCATTTCTGTCACATTGAAAGAAATGGCCTGTGTTCTGTTCTCAGCATCTCTCTTGAAGCTCTGGAGTCTTAGGACAGTGGAGTGTCTTTTTTCCTCATGTGTGTAAAAGAATGCTATGTGACAAAAATAAAAAAATAGAAAAAGATTTTAGAAGTCTTTTTTTTCTTTAAGAGATTACAAAACAGATGCCAGGAAAAGGCTAAAGAGACAGAAGAGGGACACAATACTGTCTTCACCCCACATTCCTTAGAGATGAGTAATTCAAGATGTGTGAGACATGCATTACTGAGCACAGAGCCTGGCTTTCTACCGAAGTGTTTGTGGGATAGTTGGCTGGTGTCCTGATTCCACAGGCACAGTCATAGAAGAAAGGTTCGTTTCTTAACTACCTAATCACATTGCCAACACCTTAACCTGGCTTTAGACTGGTTGGTACGCATTTGTTCTCTTTGACTAAGCTGACCCCACTGCCTGTTTACACAGGCTCCCTTATCTAGTAGCACTTGAATGTATTCATTGCCTGCGCCTTGTGGGCAGCAAAAAATCCTGAGCTCCTACTCAGGGAGAAGAACTTAACCTCTGACCTGAGAAACCCAACAACTCTATAGTACCTAACCCCTCTGACCTGAGAAACCAACTCTCTAGTACCTAACCAAGCACCTGAGTCAATCAGCGATTCATGGAATTTGTCAGCATTGCAACAGTGTTGCATTTTCATATAACCCTCTCACCTCTACTGGTTCTGTACCTTCCATGGTTTTCTTGTTTTGTTTGGAGTTGTTGATTGGTTGGTTTTTATAGTTTGCTTGATTTCACTCAGGCTGTCCCCGCTCAGAAGAGAGAGGCTCAGGACTTCAGCATTACAAGCATGTACTTCCTGGCATTTGGAAACACCCAGTAAATGTTTTGATAACCTTTGATCATTTGTCATTTCCAAATGACAGCTTTCAACCAGCATTTTAAAACACTTAGATATAAACTTAAATGCTTGTCATGCATGCAGTAATTGTTGGTTGGTACATTTGTATTCTAAATTATTTTAATGTTTTCTTAATTTCAGGGAATCTGCACCGAACCAGCAGTGTTCCTGAGTATGTCTATAAACTGCACTTGGTTGAGAATGACTTTGTTGGAAGGCAATCACCTGTCACTAGGGACTATGACATGCTAAAGGTGGGATATCAGAGAACATAACTCTGTGATCAGATTTTCAGGAAAACCATTTCAGACATCTTTTTTTTGGAGGGGGAAGGTGGAGGTGGTTATCTTCCAAAGTGGTCTCATTCAAATAAATATGACTCAAGACAACCCAAAGGCACTGACTTCCATCTTATTCAAAGAAATCGACTTGTTAAATTGTAATCCCAAAGTCAATCTTTGGGAGCTGGAGAGGTTAAGAGCATTGGCTGCTCTTCTAGAGACCCTGAGCTCAATTCCCAGCAANCAGTTGGTGGCTCACAACCATCTGTGAGATTTGGTGCCAAAGTCAATCATTATACTTTATTTAAATTTTATTTCTCTCATACAGGCTGGCATGACTGCCACTTACGGAAGTNGCTGGGGGAGAGGGACAGCGCAATACAGTTCCCAGAAGTCAATGGAGGAGAGATCCTGGAGGCAGCCTCTGAGGAGACTTGAGATTTCACCAGAGAGCAGCCCGGAGAGGGCTCACTGTGCGCACAGCGAATATCAGTTTGCCTGGCGGAGCCAAGGGGTGACTGGTGGGCGCCTCACCCTGCCACGCTATGCACGCTCAGAGATCCTGGGCTTTCGCCAGGCGGGCACAGTCCGCAGGCCACCCGGGTGCGGGTCGCTCAGTGATGCTGTCTTCGACAATGGTCCACTCAACCCCACGATGCCCCACCACCCTCCTGGCACTAGCCACAGCGCGGGCAGCCTGCTGGAGGAGACCGTGCACGTTAGCCAAGCTCGGCCTCTGGGCGCGCAAAGCAGAGCCGCCCGCTCCTCCTGGCCCCGAAGCTCAGTCCGCAGCACCCTGCGGGACCCAGGGAGGATGCTGCCCACCGCGGGCCAGGCGGCCGTGGGCAGTGGGGATGCACATGGGGACAGGAGCACCTTCACTGATGCCCAGCTCGGGTGAGCCTCCTAAACTTGCCTCACATTTTACATTGTGTTTCTGTATTAACTTATCTATTACCCCCAGTCTTTAGTTTTTTGCTAATGTCCAATTCATCCTTCTATTCTCAGCACCCTGAGAGCAACGCGGGTCCACAATAGACACTGAAAAATGTATCATGAGAGAAGAGTAAGATGAAATAACTACTTTTGCTATCTGGATCCTTTCGTTGCTTAAATTCTACAATCACTAGCCATGGTTGTATCAGAAAATAGTTTTAACGGACAGTGTAATTTTAATAGAATACTTAATTATAATTATTTCAAAGAATAATTTCTTCCTGAGGTTCTCAAGTTCTAAAGACTAGGAGTTAACTCTTTGATTTGTGAAGGGAAAGTTTTGCTTCCTTTGGGAAGGAGAGGAAGCCAGAGGCATTCCTCTAACTAGGAAACAAACAATGGCACAGTCCTTCCCACTAATGTGCTCCTACTGAATTCAGAGTTCTNGGCTGCTCCCAGAGACACTTGCCCNACACCCGCACACGGAGTCCTCTACCCTTATTCCACTGTTTCACATTTCACCTCTGGCCAGACCCTGTTTCTAGACTCTACCTTTTTATGCCCACCAAATATTTTTTCATATATGTGGGACATTCCAGTGGCATATCTAAATACAGCTCTAAATTTACATTTTGATGCACAGTACTAAACCTGGGTTTGTCTTTCTGGAAGAATGGAAATGCATCAGTCAGGCAGTGGCTGATGCAGCTAGAAACAGTCTCGGGGTAGGGGAGATACTCATCACCTGTCCACAGACTAATGAGAAAGTTTTATAAAAATCACCAAGTGAAAAATTCTATATGAAGTTTTCCAAAAATGGAATTTCTGTACTTCTAAGAATTGAATAATTCAATAAATGAATCTTAGACACTTCCAGTGTGCCCTGCACTGCTATAAAGCCCCATAGAAGAAAAACTGAATGATTTAGGTTGAGCGTCTGGGAGAGGGGCAAAGAAAATCAGCAGGGTGTTATGAGCAACAGCTCTGTGCCAAAGGATTCAGAGAATTCAGAGCAGTGCNTCCTGGGACCAGGTAAGGGAGACTGAGGAGAGTGGATCTCCATCAGATCACCAGGCAAATTTTTGAGAGCAAAGAACAGGTCACACTGATTATCCTCCACATCATTTTATTATAATTATTATTTTAACAATAGGAAATCATATATCCTCATTTTTAAGATATAAAAGAGAAAGAAGTCTTAAGAAAGGAAAGTAGGTCCCAAAGGACCCTGTGTTTATATACCTTTTAAACCCAAGACTAACAAACTGTGTATAGCAAGAGGAAGAGGCTTTGAGTAGGTGTAGTGAGCTGAGGAGCAGAGACCGGGAACCATCCTCAGAAAGCTAATGGAAAATAAGTGTTACTTTGTAACGGTGTTTCAGCCTAGTCCCTAGTCTCTAATGATAAGGAACATCCTCTCCTGTGCAAGGGTATCTTTCT
>LZPO01066964.1:27710-41581 GCA_001675575.1 Neotoma lepida
AGTAATTGACTGTTTTGATAGAGAGTATCCATACTGAACTTATAAGCTAGCAGATGTTAGAAAACAGTCTCCTAAGATGTCTTTGGTGTTTGTATTACTTGGAATGAATTAGTAACTATGTCCATCTTAGACTATCTGGTAATCTAGTCACCTTCACAGCAGAAATTAAAAAGAGAGCAAAGTGTTGCTCTGTAAATCAGTTGGGGGTTATTGTTTCATGTCTTCTATAAAGGAGCCTCTATATATCCAACTACATATGACTTCATCATCACCTAAGAATAAAGGACAAATTGTCCTTCCAGCTCTGGATGAACCTATTACAGGTGACAGAGCGAATGGTAGCAGAATGGGATTGAAGGGTTAAGAAAAGCATGTCTAGAAAGGCATTTAAGCATTCCTTTTCCTGATGCCTTTGTCACACCAGCATAACTTATTTTACCAAAACAAAAGTAAGTTTTTCTGCATGCGGTTGTATTTTCAGGTGAAATAGCTGATTCTAAGCAACTCTGAGAAAAATCTAATTTTTTTTGTTGATTGGTGGGGGGGGGGATGTTTCTATTAATAGTTGTGAATTTCCCAGAGTAGGGATAATTTTCAATTTCTGTGAAAAAAATTCCTTTAAATTACATTGAAATGTTTATGTTGGGGATTTTTAAGTCTTTTTTGTATAATTATCATACTATACCTGTTTATCTTAGAGAGTGACATTTCTTTGTCTCTCTCTTCTACAACATCCTCAGAGACCAGACAAGGAAAAGTAGAGAACTTCTGCCACTAGCTCCCGAGACCTTCTGATTTCCAGTGCTGATGTTTCTTAGGCTAAAGAAAATTTAAAGTGCAGATGTTGTAGGTGTTTCTAATACTAGTTAAGTCACTTCTGGACAATCAAGAAGGCATGATTTGCATTCTCACCAAATCTGTGACTGTTTGTCTAGGAATGCAGACATGGAGATGACCTTGGAAAGAGCTGTGAATATGCTTGATGCAGACCATGTACCACTGTCCAGGATTTCTGCCGCAGCTACTTTTATACAGCATGAGAGCTTCCAAAAATCTGAAGCACGGAAAAGGGTGAGTATTCTCTAAGCCCATGTAAAATCCAGCAAACCATCAGCGATGTGTTGACCCTGCACACCAAAACAAGTCCTTAATGTAAACTTTAAAAACTTTTCACTGAAGACTGATGCAGTGCTTCTTAGTACACACAAAGCCCAACACTGTACAAACCAGGAGTGTTGATGCATACCTGTAATCCTAGCACTCAGGGTGAAGACAAGAAGATCAGAAACTCAAGCTCATTCTTGCCTACACAGTGAATTTAAGAAGATCTTGGACTGCACTGATTCATTAGTATAGTAGAATGTCATTAGGACTCATTTTATTGCTACATTCCTTTAGCAGAAGAGTAATTTTTTATTTTCCCCTAGGTCCTTGGCCTATCTAGTCTCAGGTTCTTGACCTTAAATCAAATCAGATCTTGGTTGGGTATGCCTACAAGCTTTGGCCCATGATCATACCAGCATATATTGTAGATCACAGGGTTTGTGTCTAGGTTGGTGTTTACTTTCTCCTCCTGTAGTGTGCAAAGTACCTTCTGGTATCATAAAAGTCTAGTCAGTAAGAGTGAAGGTTCTAGGTAGGTACACTGACTTCTCCATGTTTAATGAGTTATGTAGGTGTTGTCTTCAACAATAGGGCCTTACTGTCAATTTGTGGAGAGCAACAAATATGCATGACAATAGCCTAAGTTGTTTGAGGGTTCCCATGGGACCCTTTTGGCCAAGAACACTGTGTTGGATAGTTTTATGTCAAGTTGACTCAAGCTAAGGTCATTGAGAGGAGGGAACCTCAATTGAGAAAATGCCTTCATATGATCAGATTGTAGGCAAGCCTGTAGGGCATTTTCTTAATTAGTGATTGGTGGCAGAGAGTCCAGCCCACTGTGGGTGGTACCATCCTAGGCTGGTGGTCCTAGATTCTGTAAGAAAGCAGGCAGAGCAAGCTGTAGGGAGCAAGCCAGTAAGCAGCACCCCTCCTTGGCCTCTGAATGAGCTCCAGCCTCCAGGTTCCTGCCCTGCTTAAGTTCTTGCTCTCACTGCCTTTGATTATGAACTGTTATATGGAACTGTGAGTGAAATAAACCCTTTCTTCCCCAACTTGCTTTTGGTCATGAGACTTCATTGCAGCAAAAGTAACCCTAACTAAGACAAATACAATGAGATGTAACCCATTTTTGGCACTGGAAGCTTCATGTGGTGATGAGAGATGTCCAGTTGGAGCTCCGTTTCCCTGTTATTTGGCAATTTTATTTAGACTGACTTTATCTATGTATATATTTTAGGAAGCTTCTACTGTGTTAGGTTTCCATACGATCCCTCAAACGGCCCTGAGTTTTAGCTGTCCCTCTCCATATTTCCTTTTTCTCCCTCCTCTCCCTCGCCCTCCCTATTTGATCCTCCTGTTTCAGTACACACCTACCCCCATCCATCCATATCTATTCTATTCCCACTCCTAGGGAGATCCATCCCTCCCCCTAGTCCCTTACTATATACCTAACCTCTGTGGTTATAGGGATTATAGCCTGCTTATTGAAGAATGAACAGCCAACACTCACATATAAGTGAGTACATACCATATTTATTTTTGAGTCTGAGTTACCTCACATAGGATGATTTTTTTTTTAGTTCCATTCATTTGCTTGAAAATTTTATGATGTTATTTTTTGAAGAGCCAAGTAATACTCTGTTGTGTGAATATACCACATTTTCTTTATCTANNGGTAGCCCAGGCTGGCCTCGAACTCACAAAGATCCGCCTGCCTCTGCCTCCCGAGTGCTGGGATTAAAGGCGTGTGCCACCACCGCCCGGCATGATTTTTTTTCTAACTCCTCATGTTTACCTGCAAATTTCATGATGTTATTTTAAATGCATGAATAATATTTCATTGTGTAACTGTACCAAAATTTTATAATGTCTGNTCATCTACTAACAGACATGTAGATTGTTTCTAATTTCTAGCTATTATGAGTAGAGCAGCAATGAACATAATTGAACAAGTGCCTCTGTGGCAGGATGAAGCATCCTTTGGGTGTATGCTTAAGACAGGTATAGCTGAATCTTGAGGTAGATCTATTCCCACATTCCTGACAAATTGCTACACTGATTTCCATAGTGGCTGTACAAGTTTGCACTCCTAACAGCAATGGAGAAGTTCTCCTTACTCTACATCCTCACTAGCATGAGCTGTCATTTATTTTATTGATCACAGCCATTCTGCGAGGTGTAAGATGAAATCTCAAAAGTAGTTTTGATTTAGATTTTCCTGATGACTAAGGATGTTGGCCATTTCTTCAAATGCTTCTCAGCCATTTGAGTTTCCTCTTTTGAGAACTCATTGTTTAGATCTGTACCCCATTTTTAATTGGGTTGTTTACTTCATGTCCATTTTTTAAAGTTCTTTATGTTTTGGGTATTAGCCCTCTGTTGGATGTATTATTGTTGAATGTTTGTACACTGTGTAAAGAATGTTTGTACACTGTGTATATTGCTGTGATTGGTTTAAAAAAGAGTTGAATGGCCAATAGCTAGGCAGGAGGTATAGGAGGGACTTCTGGGCAGAGAGAAGAAGTAAGAGGAGATACCAACATGGAGGGATTTGGACATACAGAATGAAAGAAAGGTAAAAGGCCACCTGGAAAAATGTAGATGAATAGAAATAGGTTAATTTAAGTTACAAGACACAGTTAGAAACAAGCCTAGCTATAGGCCAAGCTTTCATAATTAATAGTAAGTCTCCATGTCATTATTTGGGAACTGGCTGGCAGGACAGAGAAAGACTTGTTATATATACTTAGTACAAATATTTTCCATTCTGTAAATGTTGCCACTTGTTCAAATGATAGTGTCCTTTGCCTTATAGAAGCTTTTCAGTTTCATGAGTCCTCAATTGTTAATTTTGTTCTTAGTGCCTGTACTAAATATGTTCTGTTCAGAAAGTCTTATCCTGTGCCAATGTGTTCAAGACTATTCTCTAATTTCTCTTCTATCCAATTCAGTTTATTTGGTCCAAAGTTGAGATCTTTGATCCATTTAGAGTTGAGTTTTTGCAGGGTGATAAATATTGATCTATTTGTATTCTTCTGTGTGCAGCCATCCAGTTTGAACAGCACTAGTTTTTGAAGATGGCATCTTTTTTCCAGGGTATATTTCTGGCTTCTTTATCAAAATCAGGTGTCCAAAGGTGTGTGAACTTATTTCTGGGTCTTCAGTTTAATTGAGTTCATCAACATGTCTGTTTCTTTGCCAATGCCATCTTGTTTTTATTACTGTAGCTCTGTAGTAAAATTTGAGAGGGAGGATGTTGATAATTCCAGCAGTTCTTTCATTATTCAGGATTGTCTTAGCTATCCTGGGTTTTTTGTGTTTCCATATGAAGCTGAAAATTGTCCCTTTAAGTTCTGTGAAAAATTGTGTTGGAATTTTGATGGAGAGTTCAGTGAATCTGTGTAAGACGAATAGCTAAACAGTCTTATTAATATAAAACATGGAGCCAGATATTGGGGTTAAAACTGAGAGATCGTAGGAATAGGACAAGCCATTGCTAACCTCACCTTACCAACTCCTCAGCTTATAAAGAGACCTATTTCCTGTATACCCATGTCTATATGCCTTTCTGTTCTGCATCTCACTTCCTCTCTCTGCCCAGCTACATCACTTCCTGTCTGTCCATACAGACCTCTAGACCTCTGAAGCTTAAAGGCACGTGTCACCATGCCTGGCTCTGTTCCCCAGTGTGGCCTTGAAATCACAGAGAACAACATGGATCTCTGCCTTCTGAATGCTAGGATTAANGNCATGAGCTACCATTGCCTGACTTCTATGTTTAATATAGTGGCTGGCTTTCTCCTCTGATCCTCAGATAAGCTTTATTACGGTACACAATATATTTGGGGACACAATATATCACCACATTTCCCCTTTTTGTATAAAATAAAAAATAAAAAGTTATAACTATAATTTTTCTTATATTAACTATAAATACAAAAACTAAGTACAATAACTATATACAATATATAAAAGCAATAAATATATCAACAACGTCTAGTCCATTTACATTTGACAAATTCAGACAAAATATTCCATTATCTATCCTATTTTTGTGAATCCAAAGGATTGTATCTAATTTACCTTCTATCCTAATTTACATTACCAAAATTGTCATTGGATGTCTTTCAAACTTACACACTTTACACCTCTATAGTGAGTTTCTTTTCTGAATTTCTTAACAAGGAAAATTATAACTATCTAATCTTCAACTCCCTCAGAGACCCAAGAAGGAAATAATATTACCTAGTAAAACAGAAAGTGCAAACAAGCGACTTCCAAAAAATGTGAGTCATGACAAAAACAGCCAGCTGCCTGGAGAGTCATCTGAGGTTTCTCTGCAACATTGGTGCATCATCTTTGGCCTATAGGCTTAGCATTTCTGACAGACTCATCTGTGAAGCAGGATTTTCTAAAGAGCCTTCCTACCTTGTCTTGGCAAGGATCAGCAGTCCTTTCTTTTGTGTCCTGCTTGTCCATTTTTGACAGCATACTGTCAGCAGTCAATGCAAGGGCACTTTCTAGCCCAGTGGCTAACTTTTGCCACAATGAAAGTACACTCCATATGGAGTTTCTTCAATGCCCATCATCTTCTCTGAAGTAGATTGTTGCTGCCAGGAGCAGACATGTCTCATAGTCATAAAAAAAAAATCTATGTTGTTAAAACATCTTAAATGCCATATTCTGTAGATCTCTGAAGTGCTTGAAAATGACCTGTCTATCTCTGCCTGACCTTGAAAACATACCTAATATGACTGCAAGTTTGATTGTAATGACTAACTACTAATTTTCATTTCTTTATATCCTAATTAGTTGGTAATAATAACTTTCAAGGATTAGCAAATTGCATTACATTGTTAAATGAACTGTATCATTTGTTGTCCAGTCTCTTGATAATGCAGAAGTGCAGGGCTTATCTCAAGTCCCTGCTTGAGTAGTCTGTGAGGCTGGATCATCTCAGCTAGCCATCTTGAAATTGTCCTGAGCAATTTGTAGTTGAAAGCCAATCTTTGGGTGGTGTTTGTCACCTTAGTGGTATTATCATCATCCTGATGGAATCCCCATCATCTTTTTGAAGACTTCAAATTTACTATTAGGCATTGTCATGATTTCCTGCATAAAACTGATAGAGACTCAAACACGAAAACATCTACAGGCAGCTAGATGAAGCCCTTTTTCTAGAATTAGTTAGTACTCTATATGACCATCAATATCATGACAGAAGTTTATATATTATATATAATATATGTATTAATCTTATAAATTTTGATATAAAATTCATACCTTAAGAAAAGTTTTAAGAGTCAAAATAGAACCAAAGAATTAGGAGATTAGTGGCAATAGAATAGTCCCTTAATTTTGGTTTTCTTCTGTCCCATATCAGTTGGCTCTTCTGACATGATACAGAGATTTTGCATTTTCTTTTAACAAGAATGTTTCGGTTTAGAGAAGGAGAGAGCCATTCTCCAACTCCAAAGCCAGCTTTCATTTTTAATTGAACTGGGACTACATAAAGACCATTTGTGTTAAGTATCTGTAGAGAAGAGCAGAAACAAACATTTAGGAAGACTTATGAAATTTTATATGTGATATACCAATAGGCCAATTTACTCTTTTTCTTTGGACATTTATTCTGGATGATTTGACCTTTTTCTTCAGATGTCTCATTTGTCCAGTGTTCCTCAGATTCCTTAGCCTTCATTCTCCTGAAAGACAAAAACAAAACCCTTCTCCAACCCTAACTTTGGGGAGGTTCCCTTTTGGCAAGTTATATCTGATTAAATGAAAAGAATTTGTTAGTGGTATAAGTTAGTTTATATTGCNTGGTCATGCTGGTCAATGAACTATCACCTCTTCTAATTAAGTGATCTCTCTTGTTCAAATCGAACTTTTATCAATTTTGATGGTATCCATAGCTTTTCTTCTCCTGTAGAAGTGAAACCTCGTCCCCAACGTAGTACATATCCTGGCTTCCATTCTGAGGTCAGCACATCCTTAAAGTATATAGGATGCTTTAACTCTGTAGTTTTTTCTATTATCCAATGGCTCTGTTGTTCCTTTCTCATTAGCATTTGGGCTACATCCAGCTGGTAATGGAATTTGGTTGTAAAAAGAACAAGTAGGACATTTCCTTGGCTTTTTGCCAGGTTATGGAAAAATCCTTTTTTAAACCCTTACTATTGACATGATGTTTTTTATGAAATTCTGAGGCCTCCACATTTCCTATCAATAGTTTCTCAATCTCATCATCACCTTGTGCTAGAGGACCTGGCAGATACTCAGATGTAAGTTATATATAAAGGATGCTTCTGATTCCTGATTATATCTTGTAACTGAATAAATAACAAAGTTAATTCTGACTCATCAGGGATAAATTCTGCATTCTCAATATATGAGACCACTCTTTCAGCATACTGAGTCAGTAACTATGTTGAGAGGTTCTGAAAAATCCATTAATACCATCAGAATAGCATATAATTCTGATTTTTGAACCGAATTATAAGGACTTTGAACTACTTTACTTAAATTTTCTGACTTTTAACCTGCCTTTCTTTCTTTGTTTGCAGCTGTATAAAATGTAGGGCTCCAGATATGGGTATTTCCCATATAATATGAGGCAGGATCCAATCAGCTCTCTTCATAAGTTGAATTCTATTGCTTTTGGGATAATTGCTATTATGTCTCCCAAAAAAGTACTGCAAGCTTTTTGCCAAGGTTCACGTTCATTAGTTAAAGGTACTACAATTTCTGCTGGGTCTATTCCTGCTAATTGACAAAGTCTCAATTTTCCTTTTATAATAAACTCAGAGATCTTTTCCACATAAGTTTTTAATTTTTTACCCTATTTGGTAGAAATATCCATTCCAATATAATATCTTCCCTCTGCATTAGAATTACTGTAGGAGAATGCTTAGAGGGTAAAATAACCAAAATACAATCAAGCTTTGGATCCATTTGATCCACATGTCCTTCCTGTACTTTTTTTTCTACGAAGGCCAATTCTCTCCCAGCTTCAGCTTGGACTATTTAAGTCCTTGTCACCTTCTAAGGTTTTGAACAAATTACTCAGTTCATCCTTTTTTACCCTAACATTAGTCCATAGATTGGAAATGTCTCCAAATAATCTTTGAAAGTCATTAAGAGTCTGTAATCAGTCTCTTCTAATTTGCACCTTTTGGGGTCTAATTTTTGGTAGACCTATTTTATATCCTAAATAATTAATAGAATCTCCTCTTTGTATCTTTTCAGGAGCAATTTATAATCCCCAACAAGGCAAATTTTTCTTTACTTCTTCAAACATTCTTTCTAAAGTATCTACATTTGAATCAGCTAGTAAAATATTGTCCATATAACAATAAATTATAGATTTAGGAAATTGTTTACTATTACATCCAATGGCTATAGTACAAAATATTGGCACAGGATTGGGTTATTTAACATTCCCTGTGGGAGAACCCTCCATTGATATCTCATAACCAGCTGCGAATTATTATAAGTAGACACTGTGAAGGCAAATCTTTCTGTCTTTTTCTTGTAAGGGTATTGAGAAGAAACAGTCTTTTAAATCAATAACTATAAGACACCATCCTTTAGGTAANAGAGTAGGAAAAGGAATTCCAGATTGTAGAGAGCCCATTGGCTGAATTACCTTGTTAATTGCTCTTAGGTCTGTTAGCATTCTCCATTTACCAGATTTTTTTTAAATAACAAATACAGGAGTATTCAAAGGGCTGGTTGATTCTTCAATATGCTGAGCATTTAACTACTCTTGTACCAGCTCTTCCAAGGCCTACAGTTTCTCTGTTGTTAAAGGCCACTGCTCAACCCATACAGGCTTGTCAACCATTTTAAAGGTAGAGTTGTTGGTGTCTTTGAAAGATTAGCAGCTGTTGTGCCCTGTTCTTGTACAATCTGGATGGCTGGTGACTGCTCCTTATAATATCTTCTAATATTTCTCTCAGAAACGTATGTTAGTTTATGGTTTGTTTCTGAGGTTGGAGAATGTTAATCTGGATATTCCATTGTTGTAACAGATCACGGCCCCATAAATTCATTGCTTAATTAGCCACATATGGTTTTAATTTTCCTTTCTGTCCTTCTGGTCCTATACATTCGACCCATCTTGTGCTCTGTTTCATTTGAGATAATGTTCCAATCCCTAACAGCTGAATATTTACCTCCTGAAGAGACCAATTTGGATGCCAAGATTCTGGTGCAATTATTGCTATTTCTGNACCTGTGTCTACAAGACCCTCCATGAAAATGTCATTTATTCATATTTTTAATTTTGGTCTTTGTTCATTTATAGAAGTTTGCCAAAAATTCGCTTTATGGTTTCTCCTGAATTTGCTGTTCTAGCACCCTGAGCAGTATGGTTTTTTATAATAGGCATTTGGTTCTTCTATGATGGCAAGAAAGGATTGAACTGAATTTGCCATGGGGACCTGTGAGGGGCCCCTCAGAGAGTTTCCCGAAGGCAGAGGCAAAGGATTTCCTTGTCTGTTCCTTGTTGATCTACATTCGTTAGTCCAGTACAGTGTTTGCCTTTGCCACACCTTCTGCATAATCCAGGAGGGAAGGGCATTCTGTTGCCATTGTTCCTTGAAGAAACATTGCTTCTAGGAATGCCCTGTTTTCAGTACCTTTTCAGGTGACCTCATTTACCACAATTAAAGCATCTGACATTGTTATTTTTTCTTCAAACCTCTTGAAATCACCTCTCCCATCCATGTATCATTATGGTCATGAGATTCAATATTAATTGTATCTCTGATCCTCCAAGGGTACTGATCTTGCGTTTAATGGCCTAATTACCCTTTTGCATGCTGCACTGACATTTTTAAAAGCCAGAGAATCAATTATTATCTGTCTACCTTCTGAATTTGGTATCATTCTATTTACTGCTGAAGATAGCCTTTGTAAGAAATCCATGAAGGTTTCTTTTGGGCCCTGTATAACTTTTGTAAATGACTCAATTTTCTTTCCAACTTCTTCAATTCTGTCCCATGCATTCAGGGCTGCCATTCAGCATAAAATTAGGTTGTGGTCATCATATAAAGATTGTCTTTGTGTGTCAGTGTAATTGCCTTCTCTAAGAAGTTGATCTTGGGAAATTTCNATACCTCTAGCCCTACATCATTGTTCTNTACTCTTAGCCTCCTCTTTCCACTAGGTTCTCCACTGTAACTGTGGCCCCAGCCTCTAGGACAGGTGTAACCAAATCTTTCCAGTCCTGAGGGATAATTCTATTACAAGTTGACCACGAGTTTAACGTCTGCTTTACAAATGGAGAATGTATACCATATGAGACTATAGCTTCTTTAAATCTCCTCAAATCTAACATTTCCACTGGAGTCCAGTTAGTTCATACACACCCTTGAGCATTTGGCAGTTCCTGTAAGGTTACTGGATAGATTAATTTTGGTTTGAAAAAAGGCTGTTTGTCTGTAACCGTATAATTCAATGCTGAGATAGGTTCACCTTTAAAGTCTTCTGTGTGGGTCTCTATAATTTGTTTTAATAAGTTTTTCTAAAACTTTTATCTTAGCACTCAAATTAACCAACCTTTTTAATGTTAAAATAAAAATGATCAAACAAATAATATTCATAATTAACATTATGTAAATTCCATCAACATTAATTATCCTCTCATTTAATTGTTCCATATTCAGACTGCTTAATGTGTTATCAAACACAAATTCCCTCCATTGTAAAAATGTTTCCCATTTTTTAATGTGGGAAAAAATTTCTCTTTTAACTAGTTTCTCCCTTTAAGATATCTTAATTGACTCACCAAGTCTGCTGACTATGTAGAACAGAAGTCTGAGGGAATTTCAAGGCAGCTACCTAGTATGGTAGCTATCCAAGATGGGAATCCAGAGAGACCCCACAACCCACCAGGAGAGAAGAAGCCAAAGAGACTCTATCCCATGTGGGGTGGAGACTCCAGCCGTATGCAGCTCGGGCCTGAGCTGGGGACCTGTAAGGCCACAAGCAGCTTTTTAGTGAATTCGTGCCACAAACATTACGGCACCAGATATAAGATGAATTGCTAAACAATTCATGGAGCCAGACAGTGGGGTTAGAACTGAGAGATCAGAGGAATAGGAAAAGCCACAGCCAACCTCACCTTACCGACTCCTCAGCTTCCAAAGAGACCTATTTCCTGTATACCCATGCCTATATACCTTTCTGTTCTGCATCTCATTTCCTCTCTCTGCCCAGCTACATCACTTCTGTCTGTCTGTACAGACCTCCAGACCTCTATGGTTAGTGCTGGGATTAAAGGAGTGTGTCACCATGCCTGGCTCTGTTCCCCATTGTGGCCTTCAACTCCGCCTTCCGAATGCTAGGATTAAAGACATGTGCTACCATTGCCTGACTTCTATGTTTAATATAGTAGCTGGCATTTTCCACTGATCCTCAGATAAGCTTTATTAGGGTGCATAGTATATTGGCAGACACAATATATTACCACGAATTTGTATATTGCTTTTGGTAGGGTGACCATTTTTACTATATTAAGTCTACTGGCCCATGAGCATGGGAGATCTTTCTATTTTCTGATCTCTTTTTCAATTTCTTTCTTCAATGTCTTAAAGTATCTATCATATAAGACTTTCTCTTGCTTGATTAGAGTTAGCCCCAAGATATTTTGTATTTTTTGAGGTTATTATGGAAGGTGTTCCCCTGATTTCTTTCTCAGTATGTTTGTTATTTTTATATAGAAGAGTTACCAGTTTTGGTGTCTTAATTTTATATCCAGCTACTTTGCTGAAAGTATTTATCAGCTGTAGGAGTTTCCCGGTGGAATTTTTAGGGTCACTTTTGTATAATATCATCATCTGCAAATAAAGATACTTTGACTTCTTCCTCTCTGCTTAATATCATCTTGCTCTCCTTCCATTGTTTTATTGCTTTAGCAATAAAAATAAAACAAATAAAATAAAATAAAATAAAACAAGAACTTCAAGTACTATATTGACAAGGTGTGGGGAGAGTGCACAACCCTCATGTTCTTGATTTTTAGTGGACATTCTTCAGGTTTCTCTCTATCTACATTGATGTTGGCTATAGGCTGATTATAAATTGCCTTTATTATATTTAGATATGTCCCTTATACCCCTTATCTGTCTAGGACTTTATCATGAAGAAGTGTTACATTTTTTTTACACCTTTTCTGCACCTAATGAGATGGTCATTTGGTTTTTTTCTTTCAGTTTGTTTATTTCGTGGGTTACATCTATCGATTTACGATGTTTTTGATATGTTCTTGGATTTGGTTTGCAAGTATTTTATTGAGAATTTTTGCACCCGTGTTCTTAAGGGAAATTGCTCTGTAATTATCTTTCTTTTGGGGGTCTTTATGTGGTTGAGGAATCAGGGTAACTGTGGACTCATAAAATGAATTGGGCAATGTCCATTCTGTAGAATTTTGTAGAATTCTTTGTATATTCTTTGTATTTTGTAGACTAAGTTGAGGAGTATTGGCTTTAATTCTTCTTTGAAAGTCTGATGAATTCTTTACTAAAACCATCTGGACCTGGGGTTTATTTTTGGTTGAGAAACTTTTAATTGCTGCTTCTGTTTCACTAGGAGGTATAGAACTGTTAAAATTGCTTATATGATCTTAATTTGACTTTGGTAAGTGATATATATCAAGAAAATTATCCATTCCTATTTGATTTTCCTATTAGGAGTACAGATTTTTAAAGTATGTCCTTTTGATCACTGGATTTCCTCCCCATCTATGTTATGCCCTGCTTTTTTCTCTAACTTTGTTAATTTGGATCTTCTCTTTGCCTTTTAGTTAGTGTGACTAAGGATTTGTCAATCTTAATTGATTTTCTCAAAGAACCAACCCTTTGTTTCATTGATCCTTTATATTTTGTTTGTTTGTTCCTATTTTATTGATTTCAGCCTTCCTGAGTTGATTATTTCTTGCCTTCCACTCCTTTTGTCTCTTATTTCTAGAGTTTTGCTATTAATTTACTAATATGAGATCTCTCCAATTTTTTTAATGTAGGCACTTAGTGCTATGAACTTTCCTCTTAGAACTATTTTCATTTTGTCCCAGAAGTTTGGGTATGTTGTATATGCATTTTCATTCAATTCTTAAAAAGTTTTTAATTTCTTTCTTAATTTCTATCATGACCCATTTTTCTTTCAATATTGAGGTGTTCTGTTTCAATGAGTTTGTAACCTTTCTGTTGTTGTTGATATCCAGCTTAAATCTGTGCTGGTCACATTTGATGAAGGGTATTATTTCAATCTTCTTGGGAGTTTTTTTGTTTGTGTTTTTGTTTGTTTGTTTTGTTTTGTGTCTCAGTATATGGTCAGTTTTGGAGAAAGTTCCATGAGGTGCTGAGAAGAAGGTATATTCTTTTGTGTTTGGGTGAAATATTCTGTAAATATCTATTAGATGCATTTGATTTATAATGTCAGCTAGCTCCATTTCTTTGTTTAGGTTTTGTCTGGATTGTTGTTTTGCATTTATGCAGCGCTGCGGTTACCGTGCGAGAAAAGGTCACGAGGCAGGACAAAATCCAGTGTCAGAGCTTTATTAGAAAGTAAGGGGGGGGAGAAGATGGCGGGGAAGAGAGTTAGAGAGAGAGACAGAGAGAGAGAGACAGAGAGCGCACGGCCACACGTGGAGAGAGAGAGGAAGAGAGACAAGGAGAGGGAGGAAGAGGTGGGATTTCCTTTGCACATGCGCCAAGTGCGAATGTGAAGTTACTTAGCTGGGGGAGTGGCCAGGAATTCCAACA
>LZPO01066965.1:0-11877 GCA_001675575.1 Neotoma lepida
CCTAATCAGAATTAGGGAAGCTAGCTGGAGTTAACCAAACAGTTTGAAATATTTTAAATTTATTCANTACTGCTTTTGCAATCATTTGAGTCACAAACACTCAACATACACCATAGGGAGTTAATTCATAGTAATAGTCCTCATGCATTTTTGTTGTAATAAAATAATCTTTTAATTACAACTACTATGAATACTAATTACAGGTCATTTTTCAGGAAAAAAAAACAATTATAAAACCACCTCGAAATTATCCAGTAGTGACAGTTCTGTGTCAACTTTCAAATACTGTCATGTTAATTTTGTGTAAAACACTTTTTTTTTAATTATTCTTTTGTGAGGTAGTCTATTTTGTATTTGAAGTNGTGTTTCAATTACAACATTTCTCCCTTCTGTATCTCCCCTCAAACCCTCCCATATGCTCCTCNTTATTCTCCTGTTTTAGATCAGGTAGTACATGCATATGCATTTCTGCATGTGTACCAAATATATATGTATATGTATTTATACGTATATATAAAATCTGTTGAGGTCATAAACCCAGGAGTCCTCAGTCCTACACAAAGAACTATAGGCAATTGAGTAATCCTGGAAACAGAAAAGGNTGAGAGATTGTTATCTCCAAGGAAGATTGGTCGCCAGTTCCAGTATTCCCTGAAAACATANAGACAAGAACATTTTATGAATGCAACAGTTTATATTTATAGGTAACCTTTTTTAAGTATCTAAGTTTTTATTTTATAAATGTATAAATGTTTATTACAAAATGATTTCCTTCAAATAACTGGTGGTTACAATATTTAAAGTAAAATGATTTGTAACCCCAGTCTCCTTAATGTAATTAATATTTCTGAACAATTTCATGTTTTTGTTTTAATTTTATATTTTCCAAAATTTAATATATGATGTAAGATTCACTAGTACTTCAATCCATGTTAATAACTGAAGGAGAAATATTTCTGTATCATATGACTGCCATTGACCTCAATAATTTTAACTTTACTTCATGCCTAAGTTCACTCTGTTTCCCTGATGTAAAAAGCTGATAAATCTATTTTTTAAAAACCGATGTTATGAAAATGCCTATTCATCTTGTTACCAATTATTTCACAGAAACAGAATCACTTTCATTGAAAGTTGCATTTAACAAAAATGTTTATTTATCAAAGTCTTTTATTTAAGTTACCAAAGTAGANTCCTTCATAATCTGTCAGAAGAGAAGATGTATTAGTAGTAAATGATGACTTCATAACCTGTAATTATGCACATAAATAAANTAGAACAAGATAATGTGGTATCAATCTTAATACACATTGCAAACCTGAGAGATATATTAGTACAATGAGGATAAATTAGTTGGCTGAGAGGCAGTGATGTTAACCTTACTAAAATGTATCTAGAAATGATGCCTAAAGAATGAAAGNCTGACAACTGCCTCTTGCTTCCACAGTTATATTTCACATGTTACTTGACCACAAAAGAGTTCAGAAGGATTTGATCCAACNATCACTTTCAGTAAGAGGCAATTAATGATCTGAAAAGAGTTCAATCTTCCTGTGCTGTTTACCTTACTAATGTTTCAGAATTATAGNACAAAGAACAAGTTAAAATGATAAGAAAAAAACACCATTTACAGTAGAGAATTATTTACAGCATTTACTACAAACAGTAACAAGTAGCCATCCAGTATGGAAGAAGTCTTTAAAGTCCAAAAGAAGATTGAAATACTTTTACATGAATCCACCATATAATAAATATTATATTGTAAGATTGTCAGAAAATTATATATTTGGTAATTAAACCTTGCATAGGATGTAAATAATAAACAGCGTACACTTATAAATGTAGCTGACATTTTCCTCCTACAGCAATGGAGATTTTCCTTTACATTTTCCTCCTACAACAATGTACAATTCGTTATTCCATAGTCTTCAATCTTNTATATTTCACTTAATACAGTGCCAGGCTCAAATTATTAATTGTCAGTGATGCTACAGAGGAAATTTGCAACAAAGGCAACTTTCCAAGGTCAATACTTTCTTACTTAATTGTGTGAATGTTCCATTTTACAAATGGATATTTGTAATGGGTATACACATTAACTACCCTTGTCTTTGACACCACAATAAGAACAGAATGCTTGTTTGACTACTTTCACTATTCTGTATATTCTAACTTTGTTTAAAATAGTACTTGAAAATAAATGTCCGCATTTTTGTATGATTTTTCTAGNTATTTTTCTTTAAATATTTCAGTAGCTTAAATCCAGTTTATTCTTTGTATTTATCAGTCTCCTATTGGCTATTTTCCTTCAAAATAACATGCAAATATTATTGGTTTTATTAGATGACAACTCATTCATCATCANATCTTATGGGTCAAGTACTATCTGAATAATGATTCTATTCTCCTTGTATTTATAATAAAAATAAATAAATCTTAGAGCCTTGTGGTTTTGTATGAAAAGATAAAAAGGTTTTGTTTTATCTTTTCATTCTGTTCCAATAACATTGTTAGTAAATAATATAGGAAAAACGTATTCTTGAAAAAACTGTCCTTTATCATTTTGGAGGCATTTTAATATTTCTAGCCTATAGGCTTTAAGAAAATCCTTGTAAATGGATATAAACANGAAATAGCACTTTCACTAATTAGTTTAGAAATANATATGAGCATCNCTTGATTTCTTTAAGTGGTTATTACTGGTCTATTTCTGCTCTCTTGANCCANCAAATTCACAACAAACTNTAGTCCAAGATCATGTTTCAGTTTCAGACATCAATCTGTTGAGGAGTGACTCCCATGTCANGTNGATTAGCCACAACACAGCAGGCCTTCAGAATCATGACCTTTCTTATCCATCCACATGCCCTTCCTCACTAGAGGCAACAACTGAGAAGAAATCTCAAAAGAAACACCAAATGAATAAATCTGAATGTGAGTCCTGAGANTGACAATGAATATTATTTCCACCACCTTACTGTGCAGGAGATGTTTACTTCCCTCTGCTAGGACATAGACNAGTTATGTAAATGGACCTGTCCTTGTCCTTCTGGGTANTTGATTCCCTAATCACCTTCCCATGCANATATGATCATATGATTGGGTCCCCAGAGAAATAAGTTGAATCAGTATGTGTCACTAGTATAATTTGCCGTGGAATTTTATGAAGTGTGGTGTAATGAATGATTTTACTTTCTTTATCCATTTATCCATCATCTGAACAGCAGGAAAACAGAAGCTCTACACAATGTTAGGTATACAAAAGAGAAATTGCTGTTTCAATGTCAAAGCACAGAGGCAGCCATAAACACCCAGTGTTACATGTATAAGAAATACCTTGCTGCCTCCCAAGGCTCAGGACTTGTTCCTAAGTTTGTTGGTATTGCTCCAATATACTTATGTTTACTTGTTTACTTGTCTGTATCAAAATACAAGTTTGCTGGGGCAAGAAAATATATATTGTTCATACTTGTATCACAGAGGTTAACTGTTCCCTCTTGCCTTTGCAGTCAAGGTTTTTAAGACACTTTTTTAAGATTTTTGCTGAGTTCTTTGCTCTTGTACAGGAGAGCTTCTGGGTTTTACATATTTATCTTACATCTTATGGTCTTTCTGAAATACTATTTCTGTATATTAAAAAGGCTTCTTTGGGGATATCTGTAATTTTAAACAATAGTAATTTATTTTTTATATAGTCATGATTTTATTTATATTCTATTGACTTAATGCTATAGTGAGTATATTATTGATGACAAATTGGAAGAACAGTGTTTCTGTCATTATTCTGAACTCAGACTTATAATTTTACTTATAATTTTACTTCATTATGTGACAATTTACATAGATATTTTTACTAGATTAAAGTAGATACCTGGCCTCAATTGGCCATATCCTGTGACCAAATNGGTGCCTAGCCCATTTGTCATCAGAGAGGCTTCATCATGGAAACAGATGCAGACCCACAGCTAAATGTTAGGTGAGTTTGGGAAATACTGCAGAAGGTGGGGAGAAAGGATTGTAGGAGCCAAATGGGTCAAAGACACCACAAGAAAACTCATAGAATCAACTAACCTGGGCTCACAGTGGCTCACAGAGACCACANTGACAAGCAGGGATCCTGCATGGGACTGATCTAGCCCCTCCGNATATATATTACAGTTGTGTAGCTTGGTCATCTTATGGGACTCCTAACAGTGGGAACAATGGCTGTCTCTGACTCTTTTACTGGCTTTTGGGACCCTGTTTCTCATACTGGGTAAACTTGCCCAGCATTAATACATGCGGAAGTGTTTAGTCTTACTGCAACTTGATAAGCCATGTTTTGTTGATATTCATAGGAGACCTGCTCTTTCCTGAATAGAATCAGACGGGGAGTGGATTGAGGGTGGAACAGAGTGGGAAGGGGGTAGGGACTGAGAGGAGAAGGAGAGGAAACTGTGGCCAGGATATAAAATAAATAAATAATTAGATAGATAGATAGATAGATAGATAGATAGATAGATAGATAGATAGATAGATAAGTAAGTAAATAAATAAATAGATTTATTTTTTNAAAAAGAAGTACTCTTTCAACAAGTACAGAGGACATGGTGAATCTCAACTGTAATCTCAACTCTTGTGAGGCGATGGTAGACGATCAGGAGTTTAGTGTCATCTTGAGCTATATATAGTTCAACTTAATCTGAGCCACATAATTCAAAAACAAGAGTTTTGTGTTTATGAAGCAAATTATTTTATAAAATCAATTAACCTCTGCATAACTACACTTATGTGAGAATTTAAATCATGCAAATCATAGAAGTTTAAGTTCATAATGTTTGGTAAGGCCCGAAGATAGAAGATATTGGGAACTATTACTTCATAGCTGCCTAGCCCTGTTTGAGCAGATGAACAGCTTCTAGATGCTCAAGTCTCTGCCTGAGAGATGGTACAGGAAGTAATGGCACTTGTTGTCAGGCCTGATGTCCTGAGTAAAATCCTTGGGACCTGTAAACAGAAGTTTTCCTGTGTCCCGCCTGGCCAGCAGTCAGTACAAATCTCTTCTACTCACATTCCCCTAAGTAAACACACAGAGGGTTATAGTAATTATAACTGCTCAGCCATTAGCTCAGGCTTATTACTGACTAGCTCTTACACTTAAATTAACCCATAATTCTTATTCATGTTTAGCCACGTGGCTTGGTACCTTTTCTCATTTCTGCCTTCACATCTTGCTTCCTCTGCATCTGGCTGCGGACTCTCCTGACTCAGCCTTTCCTCTTCCCAGAATTCTCCTCTTCGACTCACTCTGCCTATACTTCCTGACTGGTACTGGCCAATCAGCCTTTTATTAAACCAGTGTACAAGGGCATTATCCCACANCAGGGACCAACATAGTAGAATGAAAGCACTCACTCCAAGTTGTCTTATGACTTCCAGGCAAGTGCCTATATATAATATGCAGGTATGCTCACATAATCAACAAATAAAAATGTGATATCGTTAAATGTAGATGTCATTTCAGCCCATCCTTGAGGGATTTTATAGGACTCTCAAAAGGCAATTTCACATTTTCCTCTTAAACAGCATGAGGTTCAAAGTACTTATTCTGCACCTGCTCATTCTAAAATGTCTTTATGATAACAGTCAATATGACACGATAGCATATCTCAGAGATATGTAAAATGTTCAAGGCAAATTCACCAAGAAGAAAGTAGATAAAGAAATTCTTGTATATTTAGACATACATGCATAAATAATAACAATGAAAGAAAAAAGGCTAAGATTTCCTGAAGGAACAAAGGCTTAGTTAGAGTGCATGGGAGAGATGAGACGGTTAGGAGGAAAATATGAAATTGCCATTTGAAAGACCCTCCTTATGTAAGAGTGAACAACATCATTATCATATTCAAGGATGGGAAATCAGAATTAAAAGAAGTCTGTTTAGATCTTGGTCAGGTCTTCTTATATAATTTTGCTTCTTCACAAACTCGGTATTATTTGTCCAATTCAGAATATAAGTAGTTGCCTTCACCTGCTTTTTGGAGTTTACACTTATTTTGATGCTCCCTTGTATATAAATTTATATCAGATTTGTATGTATGCGTTTCTCTTTGTAACCTTTTTTTGCAGTATAATTTTCAAATCCAACCAAGGACCTACAAGAATGGAGGTGGAATGTTGTTGCCTTTTTTCCCCATTTTCCAAAATTCAATTTAATTTCTCTTAACTCAGCAAAATATATGTGATGTGCTTGAGTTATCTTCTCTGGAAAGCAGTAATATTTACCTTGAGACAGGAAGCTTGAGGAATGAAAGAACTCACCTCTAGTTTCTTTTCTCTGTGTCACTTCAAGGCTCCAGTCCCTGCTGCTGTATATCAGCACAAAGTATTTATTCTGTCTTCTTTCACTTGTCATTTTTTTAAAGTTGTCGAATATTTTTTTCATCTTTTATGACTTCTCACTTAGATTATCCACAAATTTAAAATAACAAAAATTAACAACCTTTGTTTATGTATTTTCTCTATAGGAAGAAAATAATTGCACACTCATTAGAATCCATTAAGTATATAGATTATGCTGAAGTTGTTAAATTAATATTTTCCTTAATTAAAGGAAAATATGAAAATTTTATATAGCACCATATTTGTATATTCATTCATCACTTGATGGGTATCTAGGTTAATTCAGTTTTCTAGCTAATGTGAATAGAGAGACAATAAACCTGGATGTACAACTATCTCTGTATTAAGATGTGAGGTCTTTTGGGCATTTATGCCCAAAATTTTGGGAATTGTATAGCTGTGTCATATGATAATTATATTTCAGGTCAAAAAAGACCATTGCCAGTGCTCTTGTTTACCAAACATAACTGGATGGTTAGACTTCATTGTTGAAGATANCAGTCAATTGAGTGCAAGACATAGAGAAATTAACCTGGACTGGCCAGAAAATATTCTTTTTTGGATAACCTTTTCATGATGGGTGATGTTCTGTATGCTGTGAAAATGTGTTGCTCTGATTGGTTGATAAATAAAGCTGTGTGGCCAATGTGAGGCAGAATAAGGTTAGGTGGGACATTCTGACTAGAGAGAGAGGAAGAAGAAGGCAGAGCAGAACAGACGCTGCTAGCCACCACCAGGATAAACAAGATGTAAGGTACCGGTAAGCCATGAGCCGTGCGGCAAAGTACAGATTTATAGAAATGGGTTAATTTAAAATATAAGAGCTAGTTAATAGAAAGCCTGAGCCATTAGGCCATAAGTTTGTAAATGATATAAGCCTCTGTGTGTTTACTTGGGTCTGAGTGGCTGCGGTAGCCCAGGCGGGACACAGGCGGGACACATGCCCTCTTCATGCTAAAAATCCAACTGCACAGAAAAGATGGTGCAATAGAGACAAGACTCGTTATTGGTTTAACCAAACCCTCTCTTGACTGTATTTGCAGCCTGATACGAAAGGGGTGTTCATACCAGAAACTGTAAACATAGTCAAAACATATGACCAGGAAAGTCAGCCCCAAGGACTAAACGTTTTATGGTGTTTTTCTAAGTGGCCATGTTGCCAAAGTGCTTTGTAAATATGCACATTTTTATCCATAGGTTTACAGTGTTTTCAGCTTTGGTCAGAGAAGCTTTCTTGCAGTGGGTAATGATTAATGCAGATAGTAGTAACTATTTAAATGTTGTGAATAAGCAGTGGTGAATGCTCCACTATATACTATGAATCTGTATTAACCACCCTCCACATTTCCCTAAGGCGAAGGGAACAGCACAGAAGAGAAGAAAGGAAGAATGTAAGAGCTGGGCTGGAATGGAATGCTGAAAGTGTCACCCTCTAGACTTGCACACCTGGGATCACAGAAACTCTGGTGACCTACAGACATTCAAGCAATTCTACAGTTCCAGCATGGATAAGGTCCTTGTGGCCTCACATCTTCCTGAAGAGCCATTGGCAGTTGATGGCTGCTATGGGAGACAGAGTCACTTTTCTTTGAATGGTTGTGTCTGGAAGATGCTCCAGACAGCTGTAGAGAACCACACAGCACACAGACCTGTGCATATGGACAGCACGAGTTGAACTCAGAAGTACTCTAGGAGAAAAGACGTGAGGCTGGAGAGGAGATATATTAGGGAAAGAGCTATGGAGAGGTAAGATGGAGGATGGAGAGGATGAATGTGATTGATACATTGTTTACATCCATGTAATTTTCAAGAATAAATTTCTCTAAAAATATGAAAATTTATTCTTGAAAATTACACGGTTATAAACAGAGACAGTTGTTTAGCTTGAACTCTTTAGGGGACCCCCAGGCAATGGGATTGGGATCTGTCCCTGGTACATGAGCTTCCTTTTTGGAGTCCAGTGCCTATGATGGGACACCTGGCATAGCCTTGGTTCAGGAGGAGAGGCTTGGACCTGCCTCAACTGAATGTACCAGGCTCTGCTGACTCCCCATAGGAGACCTTGCCTTGGAGGAGGTGGGAATGAGGGGTGGGTTGGGGAGAAGACTGGGGGGTGGGAGAAAGGAGGAGAGGGGGATCTGTGGTTGGTATGTAAAATGAATAGAAAATCTTTTAATAAAAAAAAAGAAGAAAAGAATTCTCTAAAAATATGGAAATTAGTTACAAAATTTTAAAAAACATACATTTTTATTAAATTCTGCCTGTCACAGATTCATTGTCTTTGCAATATTGACTTCTGACTTAGACTTCCTAATCATTAGGACCATGTGATTCCTTCACAGCTAATATAGCTTGTTTTCTTTAAGTCAATAGAAACTCTTTTTACTCATACCAGCAGGAAGAGTAATTACCAAGTGAAGGTATGATCTCTTAGCAAGACAAATCAATATGAAGAATTCAATGCAGACACTTTATTACTTACAAAGTTTGGGGTTGAAATTATCTGAATTATGTATTGCTTAAGAACAGCAGTGATGATTCTATTATCATAGACTGGGGTTTCCATAGTAGATTAACATAAAACATAAGTTTGAAACTATCAACTTGATTAACAATTTTTCAAATAACACATTCTAAATAATGTGCATTAATATTNTTTTTTGAGGACTCAAATATTACTTAATATTTATATCTGGGTCAGTTAATGTAATTGTNATATCAAAATATTCCTTTTATTTTAGTTATGTAGGAAAATATTGATGGAATCTTCGGAATAACTTTCTTTCTTAAATGTTCCCTTGTTTCCAGATCATAAAGCAGCAAGTGTATAAATTTTTGCATCTACCATTCACACATGTACATAAGATACCATTCTGAGAAAATCAGCATTGCCATTTTCCATTGCTGATAGTAAGAAAAATATCAGTTTATGTCCAAACCCACAAGTTCTACTCTGAAAGGTACTACAAAGACTAATGTATTATTTTCCACAAATCTTCCTCACTTCCCAATATAGATTTTATGTGAAAGCAGCCTTGGAGCTCTCTGTTTTACAATGGTTATTATGAGGTGATAAATTTTTCAATCTAGAGAGAGTTTAGGCATTGTTTATGCCCCATTTCATACCAGTGAAATAAACAAACAGTGGGATACAGCACAGTCTTTTTCTAATAGCATTTCAACATGAGAAACTAAAATATACTTATACTATTTTCTATGTGGATCCTACTGTTATTTTATCAGTAAAATTAAAAAGAAAAAACCTTTCACATGGAATATATGTATCAACTGTATTTATTCTATGCTTGCTTTTTGACAACCTAATAAAGTTTAAAATTTATACTTATTTAGCCTTACATCATTTGGATTACGTTCATCTCATGTTTGTGCAGAGATGTTGGTGAGACCTTGTGAGTATATCTTCTGATATTCCTAGGAGACATGATCTCAAAGTACCTCCTGGATCCTCTGGCTCTTATACTGTCTTCCTACCTCTTCTTCAGCTAGTGATCCCTGAGCCTTTGGTGTGAGAGATGGTTTTGTAGATCTATCAAACGTGACTGAGCTTTGCAACTCTGCATTTTAGGGAACATGGTTTACTGTAACGGGCATGTCAGCTGCAAAGAGAAGTTTCTGTGATGAATTTAAAATGCAGTTAGGAATTATGCTTGTTAATAAAGTGGCAGTAGTAGGTTTTCCTCCAAGGTTCCTGACATTTATGATCTCTGTAGTTGGCTGTGTTTCTAGTACCAGGTTTCATTTCTTATAGCTTTTAAAGCTGTTTCAAAAAATCTGAAATTAAAATAAGAAATTAGAGAGCAATACACAATAACAGATATATTTAAAACAGTAGACATTCTTTTGGCACCTCCTTCATTGATTTGTTTGTTTGTTTGTTTGTTTGTTTATGAATTGTTTATTTTCATTTGGGGCACATAATCCACCTTAGATTCACATAAAACTGAATTAATTTAATGCTTTCTAATTGTAGAAATACCTACTCAATAAGTTAATTTCTATTTATATTTTTTTCTGAACTACCATCCATAATTTTTCATTATTCCAAAATGTTTAATGCAAAATGACATTTCATTTTTTTTTCCTAACTAAAAGATACTTGAACATGTGTAAGTGAAATTTTGTCCAGTCCCACCCAGCTCATGCGGCCCCTTAGACTCAAGTAAACACACAGAGGCTTACATCATTTTTAAACTATGGCCATGGCAGGCTTTTTGCTAGCTAGCTCTTATATCTTAAATTAACCCATTTTATAAATCTATGTCACCACGTGTTCCACGTGGCTTTACCTGTGTGCCGTTATATGTTGTTTTTCTAGATGGCAGAATGGCGTCTCCCCAGCTCTGTTTTCTGTTTCTCTCCCCCTCCCTTGTTCAAATGTCCCGCCTAACCTTATTCTGCCTCACCATTGGTCAAACCACTTCATTTATCAACCAATCAGAGCAACATATTTCAGAAAGACATTCCCATCAAATACGTGTTTGATATAAAACAATCTCCCTTAATTAATTAAAGAATGGTCTTTCCTTCTCTCCATTGCTTAGTGGGAAGCCCCTTGTCATGCTCCTCTTGTGAACTAAACCCTCAGAGTGATTTTGGTTTTGTCTCCCAGTATTTTTCGTCTGTATATTTACTAAAATATTGCAAGTATTTATAGAAAAAAATTATATATTTTCTATATTATGCATATTTTACATATGGTGGGTTAATGAATGTGTGTGTGATGTGTAGGTACATATACCAATAGCATGGGTTTAATCAATTACATAAAAAACTCAGTTTATAATGGTTAATTTTATCTGGGATAACATCCCCAAATCCAAGATGTACTTCTTTGAATATTTTTTAGGCCTTCATTATAATTGTAGCAGTGCATAACACAACCCTTTGTTTTCATTTAAAATTGCCATTGTTTACAAGTCTAGGGATTCAGAAGTGCCTTAATTATGCAGTATTCTCTTATGACTCATATCTTAACTATAATGTGTAAATAACAAATATAGTAAAGTCAGAACATTGTGTTGTGGCACAAATAAATTTTTAAAATGTTATCATAATTGGACCTTGTTGATGTTGGTAGGTTGAATTTAAAACAGAGACAGAGAATGTTTTATTGATCGGTGTCTCCTTTCCTGCTAAGCAATCCACTTACTTGTCTCCTGAAACCTCACAACACTGCAATAAATATTCAAGGGAAAATCAGCAGCACTTATTTCACAAACAAGAAGATTGTAGAGACAAGGCTTGGTGTGTGCGACCCATCTTTGCAGGAGGTTTAGAGCACAGCGTAAAGAAATGCGAAGACCTTGCCCAAGGCTACAGGTACAAATGATTGACTATGCAGAGAAATACATTTTAATCAGTAGATTATCCAACAAGATTGTAAAATTCTTGCTTGTTCAGCAGTTAGACAGAGCATTCCTATAAGGTATTCTATTTTCAAATAGTAAAAATCTCATTTTCGCCTTCTCCTTA
>LZPO01066965.1:13152-25081 GCA_001675575.1 Neotoma lepida
TCTATTCCTCCCCCTCACCCCCAGTCTGCCCATGTGGATTTCATCTTTGTTTCTTTTAACCCCTGTAAGTCTATGGGAAATACATTTTTTTTTGCCAAAATAAATCAAATCTCAAATCTCTTAAATTTTGTCTTCTGGTACAGCATATGAACACATAAGAAGAGAGAATGATTTTAAGTTCAGGTTTTATACTCTGTAATGAATCTTGAAATTCTAATACATCAATCTGTAGTGAAAAGCTTAGATAGAATACACAGGAGGAGAAACAACAGATGTTTTACAATTCAAACACCTACAGGAACTTCATGTCTAAGATTTTGCTATGAATTAATTTTTGTAGCACACTGTTCATTAACTACTATCTCTTATTTATTTAAGAAAGTATTTGTTTAGTACTTACGAATTTTGTGACACCTGTATGATTCCTTTCCTTTAGAAGAAATTGATTTCAATTTCAAAGAAAAAAATTGTACAACTAAATACTTTTCTAATAATCAAATATTGCTTTTTAAAAAACAAATATTTAAAATTTCTTCTAGCAAAAAGTTTAGAAAAATCATTACATTTTTGCTGCATTGTAATTGTTATATTGCAAATTATCATTACATTATATTACATCCTCATGATCTTTTAGCAATGTCACACAAATTTTGTTAATGTTATCAATTTCATGAACAGTACAATGCAGGTATTAAGTAAACATCTTTAGTGACTTTCTAGAGGAGTCAGATTTACATTGATATTAAGGAGTAGTAAAAATTGGNTTCTCCAAATATATCACTTTGGAAGAAGAATTAGTTGAAACACACCTTTAAAAGCAGAGAATACAATAAGAACATTTTTATTATCGTCCTTTCTCCTTGGATGTAAGAAATAGAAATTCCCAGACAGAAGATGCCCTTGAAATGTGGGCAGGGTAATCAACAGGTAGCATAGCCAAGAAAAATGTACACAAAAGAAATAAGGAAAGGAATCATAATTATTTGTGTCACAAAATTTGCAAGTATTAAAAAATTCTTTCTTAAATAAATGAAACAATTAACAGTGTACTACAAAGTCATGTCTAATTATGTAATGTTTACATAATTATTTTTCTCTACAATATAAAGTCATTTATGTATTGCACATCTTTGGTTATTCATTTCATTATGAGCTCTTCATGTGATATAAAATTTGTATTAGATGTGTATATGAGCTTTCTCTATTATTTTATTTTATGACATATATGGAGTCAATCTGTCTAGAAAATGATGATAATTGAGGTAAAATTTTGCATCTCATATGGCATAAAAAGAAGAAATGAATTTATTTTTCTTCATAGCTGACCATTTGGTAGTGGATAACCCTGGGGAAGACTATTTCTCCCACTCTCAGCATTCCTTAGACTTTTATGGTTCTTTGTGTAGGGTCGAGATATCCTAGGCTCTTGTTATTCATACTAGCATATCTATTTTTGCTGTTCTTGTTCAGCTCATGTTTAAGCAGTCATGCTGGCAAGGCTTACTTCTGAAATTTCTGGGGGACATGAGACATAAAATAAGCTTATACAAACTGAGCAGGTTGCATTTATGTGTTTAGGAATACATAAAGAGAAGTTTCTCTGTTAGGAGCAGCACAAATCTATGGGTATAAAAATAAATATATAGAAGTAACGACATCATTTACCAGTTAGTAAAACAATAACAGTAGGTTTTCTCTAGAAACATTAACATCCTTAGACATGGATTATTTTGCAGTACCAGGTATGTATTGCCTCCTGTGGTGCAAAATTCAAATCCAATCAAGAGAGTAGTTGGTTATCCTAACAGAAAGAAATGCCACTATTGCACCAATAAATACATCATTCTTCCCAAGCAGGACTTCTCTATGCAAAGTCAAGTCCTGAGAAATCCCACTGACATAATTTCTCACTCATCTGCCTGTATCGTTCTTGCCAGCAGTGAAAAATTTTCCTGGGCAATTCAAGACTGATTTGTCAATGTCCTTCAACCTTACTGCATGATAACCAATTTCAGCAATGGGATCTTACTATATAGTTATTTTGGGCAATCAAGAGCAATAGCAAAAGCCTACATATATACACATATACACATATATACATATATACATATACACATACATATATATACATATATATATATGTATACATACATATATACATTCATTTACTAGCCTGTGGCTTCTATGATAAAAGGACTTGAAGTTGGAGGATGCGTAAACTATCTTGGGGGAAGTTGGGGGAGAGTAGTAGGGTAGATAAGATACCTCATATACATGCATGGAATTTTCAAAGAATAGGTAAAATATTATTTAACATGGTAAAAAATTTAAGTAAAACAAAGAAATATATCAAAGGTTAAAACATTTTAATAATATCTGATTAAATAAAGTTATTCATTACTAATACAAGGTTTAGTTGTCTTTTTAAATAAACCAACTTGTCTGTTTTCTNAGTACCATGAAATCAGAAATATACATTAGTGAATTCAAATATTGAACCACATCTGAAGTTATTGGTACATTTCCATATATGTTATAACTATTCCAATTAACAAAAATGTTGCAGAAATATAACTGTTGCCAAAAGTTTTAAAGTTCTATCCTCATTGTGTATTTTGTTAGAATTTCTTTCATAAAGCTCTTCTGTGCGTTTGAATACCTTCTTCCTCTGGCATCACTGTGACTAGACACTGCCCATTCTATGTGGAATAAAAGATGCTAAAGTAGAAAGTAACAAAATGGACTCCAACAAGTCACATACAGGCTCAAGGAGGACTATCTGCCTACTGAAATTATGATAAGAAAGTTTTTCCACTGGTAGTTTATATATCATGGAATAATAGCTACCAGCACAAAATAAGACAAGCATTATGTACTTTGCTATCCCCTAGTTTACCAGCTTAACCCTATGACAATGTTTGTGATGATCTTGGTTTTACTTAATAATTGGACTCACATATAATTAAAAATCATGAATTCATATGCAGTGACATCAATGCTCGTGTATTTTCTAAAATAATCCCAATAGCAGATTTTCTCTAACTTCAATAAAATTTCCTGTTTTATTCATCAGATATACTGAGGTCACTCTGTGCATGCATGACCAGATTATAGGTCCATTCCCCATCACTTATTTCTAAAGAAATTCTTTTAATATCATATATTTTGCTTTGATAGAATTAATATCCTATTTGCCTTAGTTCAGAATATCACTAGTTACACACTTACATAATCTACATCAAACTAGGAGCTTCCAGTTCCTGGATATAATGGTGTAACATGGATGAGAAAAGCTGTAGTTTATAAAAGTGTTTCTTGAATCAAAAATCCAGGCGGCATTAATTCATGATAGCTAAGGAGGATCAACTTGAAAGAAGGCCATAGAATACATTGGTTCTAAGAATAACCACCAGATACAGATCTCAGAGACATCAAGTCACAACTTCTGGTGGGAGGGCTCTGTGAATTTCCTGGTGGGGGTAATTGTTGGATTGAAATATGCTGCACATAGTGCATACTTCTATACCTATGGACTGTGTATGGGGGTTGAGGAAGTAATGGTTGTGATGAACCTTAATTTTAAAAGTTACTAGAGACCTCACTTGCTCCTGTGATCCCTCCTCCCTCTCTTCAACTGAAGTCTAGGAGCTCAGCCCAGGGCTTGGTTGTGGATCACTGCATCTGCTTCTATCTGGTACTGGATGTGGGTTCTACGATAACAATTAGTGTAGTCACTAATCTGATTATAGGGGAAGGTAAGTTCTGGTACAAACTCCATTATTGTTAAGAGTCTTAGTTGGTGTCATCATTGTGGATTCCTGGGGATTTCCCTAGCACCAGGTTTCTCCCTAACCCCTTAAGATTTCCCTCTACCAAGATATCTCTTTCATTTCTCTCCCTCTTGGTCCAACCCTCCACTCAGCCACCCCAGTCCCTCCTGTTCCCATCCCTCATCCCTTTCCTTTTGCCAGCCTTCCCAGTTTACCCAGGAGATCTTAACTATTTAAACAACAGAGACACTGACTCAAGCTGGTGGGAGCTCAGGGACTCTGGCCTGTCAACTGGGGAACATGCATGGGCCCAAACTAAGCGCTCTGAATGTGGGTGATAGTTATGTGGCTAGATCTCTTTGGGGAGCTGCTGACAGTGGGAGCAGGACTTGTCTTGGGTGAATGAAATGGCTTTTTGGAACACATTCCCTAGGGTGGGATACCATGCTCAGTCTTGACATGGGGGTGGGGGTGGGGTCTTGGTCCTGCCTCAATTTAGTATGCCAAACTTTGTTGACTCCCCAAGGGAGGCCTTACTTTCTCTGAGGAATGGATCTAGATCCAGTTGGGATTGGGGGAGGTGTGGGAGCAGAAAAGGGGAGGATGGAGGAACTGGGATTGGTTTGCAAAATGAAAAAAATTAAATAAATAAATTATAAATAAATACAAAAATGTTACTGGAGAGATGGCTCAGTGTTTAAGGGCAGCAGTTGCTCATCCAGAAGAGCAGGTTCCATACTTAGCACTCACATAGCATCTCACAATGTAACTACAGTTTCATGGCATCCAATATCATCGTCTGGACTCCTTGGGCAGCAGACATGCACATGTGTGTGTTGTACAGGGGTACATGCAGGTAAAACACCCATACATATACAACAATAAAATAAAATTTAATTTTAGAAATCATAGAAAGCTACTACAAAGTTTTTAGAATATATAGTAACATGATACAAGTTTAGCTATTTTAGATTCTAAAAATGCAAAGACGTTACACTAAAAATTGAAGGAGGAGTCCCGAGAGTATCTCTTGGATTTGGGCAGGTCAAAAATTATCTTAGATGAAAAGATTAGAGCGGCAGAAACTAGAATCAAGGAAGGCTGAAGTGAGGTGCTGCGAGAAAACATGTCCTCTGCACCTAGGTCTGAATGGCTTGATGGTTGCAATTTCNTTACTAATGACTCCCTTTACCTTCTCATATTAAAATGCAGTACAATAAAGGGTTTCTATTAGGAAACAATCCACTCTTCTTCATTTTGCCCGAAGCATGAATCCCTGTAGAGTTGTGAACACAGACCTGATTTTTGGTTTTCAGATGGGAATGCATACTGAGATTCTAAATTTTCCTGTGCTAACTAGAGTTTTTAAGGTTAGACCTAGTTCCCTCATTCTTAGTCGATTAACACTGGCTCATTCTGTATTATATTTTCTGCCTGGCTTGTGTCATAATGATAGTCAAACAAATGGAGCCAGCAACTTTAATTGATGGGAAAGTCAGCTCAAAGGAAGTTACTCATTGTTAAGGAAAAAAACTGCTACTGACTCTGCCTCACTGTTGAAGAAGAGTATGGACAGAGTTACTGAGAAGTCCTGGTACCCTTCAATAGTGTGATAACAGAGCTGACACTATTAAGTGGCTTGATTTCCCTAGAGAGGATATTTTATTGTCAGGGTAGCATCCATTTTTCTGTAACTACACACCACAAAGCTATCATATTTTATTTATATTTGAAACCTGGGGACCCTGAGCCAGGTAATTAAGCAACAGTTTGATATTCTTTGATAATGTCTATACTATAGCAAAGGTGGAAGAATTACCAGGGAGATGACTTGCAAAACATAATAAAAAGACATTAAATTTTCCTAAAGAAGTCTATAACCCTAGCTCAGCAACCACTTTCAAGTGCTGGAAAGAGCTTGGTCCGTGAAGTCTTTGCTATGTAAGTGGAAGACCTGAGTCCTCAGAACTCAGTAAAAAGTCGGGTTTATAGCATTTATAATCCCCAGGTTGGGCAGGCAGAGACAGGCAGTTCCCGGGGGCTGCCTACCAGCCTGTGTAGCCCATTTGACAAGCTGCAGGGCAATTAGAAACCCTGTGCCTAATACCAGCTAAATGGAACCTGAAGCATGCATTCATACACACACANATACAAACACACACACACATTCACAGAGAGAGAGAGACAGAGACAGAGAGAGACAGAGACAGAGACAGAGAGACAGAGAGAGAATCTCTGTTAATTCTATAGAATAATTTAACCAAGCAATGTGTTTGTATTAATTTACTTTCATAAAAACATTGCTGCTCAGATTCAATTGTTACTTCAGTGTTCACATCTCTGTGCTTCACATCCATCAATAAAAAATCATAAAGCTGTCTTTTAAAATGTAAGTGTATATTTAATAACCAAGTCCTATTCACCACAGTGTATTAAAATGCATTTGGTAAAGAAGAAAAGGGACTCACAATGTCAGTTCCCCAAAATAATCATCTGGAATATAATAATTGTAAGGGTTTGAACCACAGTTATGTAATTTCGAGGGGTAGATCATATAATATGTATTAATTTATACCTTTTTGGCTCCAACATTATAATTCTCAACTCTAAGTAATATGAAGTACACATACACACATACACACACACACACACACACACACACATTTTTATTTAGCAGCCATAAGACATGCATATTTTCTTCAATAAAGTAAATTTTATCTTAGTTGCCCTTTTCATTAACTCTATGCATATACATAATATAGTCCCTTCAAAATATCAACCTAAGGGGATATTCCTCAAGGTCACATTGTAACATTAATTATTAAGGTGTTCCTTTCTCTATTTTCCTCTTGGTGTTGAAGCTGTCTCTCATGTAGTTAAAATACTAAATATCTCCCATGTCAGCCTATGTCATTCTGCTCTGATGATATCTTCCATAACCTGCTCATTTCCTGTCTTTAGTTCTCTGTTTTACTTACTTTTGTATAATACTAAGTTGTTATTATTAGGATGTTAAATACCCTAAAATATTTGACATAGAACAAAATGTTTATGAAAGCAGAGGATGTTTTGGCCTAAACATGATTGCTATTTGGCCATTCCATTGGAGTGAGATGTCACAGTATTAAGATGTAGTCATTTCCTATGATAAACTGCAACTCTTCTAAGTCNAGAAGTTATCACCTTTGCTTCTCCCCAGTGAATAATCCTTGAGCCCCCAGAACTTCTGATAATCAACATGGGTTTTATAGGATACAAAGAATGGATTTTCAGGAGCTTCTGACACAGCAAGTGCCACATTCTACCCTGCTGGTTCTATGACTCTTAAAGGTGATTGACTTTAAGATGCTCTATTCAAAGCCTGGTGGTGGTGGTGCACGTTTTTAATCCCAGCACTTGGGAGGCAGAGACAGGCAGATCTTGGTAAATTTGAAGCTAACCTGGTCTACATAGCTAGTTCCAGGTCAGCAAAGGCTGTTGCATAGGGAAACCCTGTCTCAAAAAAATAAATAAATAAAAATAAAAAAATGTATTTCTGTTCACTATTGTGTCAAAACACATTTCCTGGTAACCATTATCATGTTGACAAGGTAGAATATTGCCAATATTAGAGTTCTGTGTTTTGAGAAAACAGATCTACAGAGCTTTGCTACAGCCGTTTTTGTTTATTTGATTTATTCACTACTCTTTAAAAAAAAATAATCACCAAAGGAATAATTTTGAAAGTAAAGAAAAATATTTTGTTTCTATCACTGTTAATTTCTTATTGATTTCCTGTATCAGAGTTGACTTCCTTGTCTCAGATTCTTAGAATGAAATAGTGTTATGAAGAGCCTAGTCTTATCGAAACTTGGCATGCCAGATTTGGTTCATGTCCCTGAGAATCCTGCCATTTTTTGAAGGGAAATAGAGGAGAAGGAGTGGATCTCTGGGGGAGGGGAAGTGAGAGGCAGGATTGGGAAGAGAGAAGGGAGGAGAACTTGCAGTTGGTATATAATACAATGGAGAATAAAAAAGAAAAGAAAGAACAAGCAAGCAATATTATTAAGAGGTAGATTAACAGCTTCTTGCAGCAGGGAAGGATCTCAAAAATAAATAGTCCACCATTATGACTGAATCACAGTTTTGTTTTGTTTTTAATGTACTAAGATGGAGAAATTTAGTCCTCCTTGAATGTGAATTAGGCATCAAAGTGATATGTCTCTGTTTGGGTTAATTTTAAGGTATATACAAATTTTGGTATATAATATTGGTATTGAGGCATAGACAGTCTCAAAAACTTTGCCTTTGAAGGGACTGTAATTTGAATCTGTAGATGCAAACAAACAATAGCCAGGTCATCAGGAGGGAAGGAATGCAGCTTTGCTGCATGTCTGCCGCACTGCTGGAAAATGAGTGCTGGAAGTGAGTCAGAGTAGGAACCTACGAGCTGTTTCACAAAGGAGAATGTGTGGGAGCCATTGACAAGTAAAGATCTCTGAGGAAGACAAACTGATGATAAATCACAGTGACGCGAGGCTAGATGTAAGTGTGGAGTCAACTTTATTCTTTTCTTTCTTTTGACTTAATCTTTCATGCTTGAGTACAAGATAGGAACATGGCTCACTCTCGCCAACTTCACTAATTTAGAAGGAACTTGCATTTGAGAAAGAGAACCACTTCACTGAGACTCAGGGAAGCACGGGGGAAGTCAAAGAAAATGGAAGATGGAGAGAATTTACTAGCGGGACTGCTTTGCTAATTCAAAGAAAGTACAGAACTAGATTTGGCTATCATTTTCAAAGTTTGAACAAGAGTGTCTGCTCAGGGACCAAATGGAGTCGAAGGTTCCCTGTTTAGAAACTGCTAGTGGCAGAGTAGTGGGTGGGGAAGTTGTATTATTTGAGAAACAAAAGAAGCAAATTGATACATAGCTAAGAACCACTGGAAAGCTCCAGATGTCCTGACATGCTTTTCCTATATAGACTATGATATTTTTATGTTAATCAACAACCTGAAAACTCTGCCTTTTGTTATCCCTTGATATTGAAAACAATTTTGAGAATAAATTATGTGTGGAGATAATATGTTTATTATATCTTAATGTTCAGCCTTTTGACAAACTAGTTTCAGCTGCTTAGGGCTTTCAAANCTCCATGATAGCTAATCTGGTATATTTATTTATTTACTTATTTGTATTTGTATGTAGCCAGGCACCACTGGATCTGTAGATTCCCTTCCCTTCCCTCCTGAGTGTTGGGATTACAAGCATTAACCACCCCATCTGTCTCTATTTAGTACCTTGAAAGCAGTAAAGTAAATGTGAATTTCCATTGTTATAGCAGTATTAATTAACAAATTTGAAATATTAATCATATAAATTGTTTCACTAGCACAGAGANCTTTATTCTGAGCTGAAACTCCGAATGAGGCAAGAGTTTAAGCCATTAAAATATATACCTATTTTCTTTATTTAATTTTTTCACTTTATTATTTTTATAGTTGAGATTATAATATAATTATAACATCCAACCTTCCATTTCACCCACCCAAACCCTCCCATATACCCTTCCCCACTCCACTGAATTTAGGGCCTCCTTTTTTTTAACTAAGTGTTATTGCATGCATATACATTATTTTTATATTGTATTATGCTTACATAGTCCTAAATATAACCTGTTCAATCTATATAATGTCCTGCTAAGCTCCCTTTGCCTATTGATCTATAAGTCTATGTTGAATTCTGATAAAAACTAAAAAGTTTTTTTGTATTTATTAAGAACTTCTATTTCCCAAAATCATGTTGAACCCAGATATTATTTCTAAAGGATTTATATTCTTTCTCATGTACATTGTTCCTTACTTNAATTTTACATATAAATTACAAAATGTTCCCCTAAAGAGTAATAATAAATAGAATGAGGATAAGGAGAATAAAAGAAAATTATATGATGTTTCAAAGTGTGTAATGAAAATAAGTACACAGCAGGATGCTAATCCTCTGAAAATGACAGGATCAGTGTGGATATTAATATGTCAACATCATTGGTAGAGAATTCTACAAGGCAGAGAGTATGACATTTTCTTTATGAAGTATTTAAAATATGTCACACACTGGCATGTTGGTTATGTAAGTAAAAGTTACTCCAAAAACAGCAGGTATTAGAAAATCACTCTGACCTTCATTTAGTCTTCTAAAAGTAAAAGATAAACTTCCAACATGAAATAAATCCTCCAGATACTACAAACAACACCATTTCTTTTTTTAATCAAGGGTGGAAATTTGAAACCAAGAGAATTNTATATGAACTTTCTTAAACTATCAACCTTCGCTATCCTAATTATACTTCTGCCCAATTAACCATGCTTGCCCAAAACCCTTTACCTCATCACCTTTCATTGTTAATTATTCTTTGTACCATTTAGTACATAAGTAATTTTCTCGTGAAGGACTCTGTGATACATAAAACATGTGTGTACTTTCCCTCTGCTGACCCATTTTACATTACTTTAATTCTGAGACCCACCCAAGGTCTCAAGAATTAGAAATGGAGTTTTGTCACTGCTNCAATCACATGATATATTTATCAACAGATTTGTAGAAACTATTATTGTTCTTGAGTATTTCTTAACCTAGCTAGCTTNTTCAAAGAAATTGTTTCAGATATTTCAAAACAAATACAAATATTTTATCTCCATGAATTTTAAAGGCAAGTATTTCAGAGAAGCAAGATTCCTGGTTGCCTCTTATTGAAAAATCTCTATTAATGATTCATAAGAATGATAGTTGTTAATTCTCATTGTGTGAATGCAATATCAAACTCCTTTACAATAACAAGCTCATCAACAAGTTATTTTATATTATGTGTAGCTGTGGTGAAGGGTGTTGTTTACCCGATTTCTTTCTCAGCCCATTTATCATTTGTATATAGAAGGGCTACTGATTTTTTTTTCAGTTAATCTTGTATGCAGCCATTTCCCCAAAGGTGTTTATCAGATGTAGGAGTACTNTGGTACAATTTTGGGGGTTGCTTATGTATACAACCGTATCATCTGCAAATAATGATACTTGACTTNGTCCTTTGAGATTTGTATCCCCTTGATTTCATTTAGTTTTCTTACTGTCCTAGCTAGAACTTCAAGTACTGTATTGACTAGATATGGAGAGAGTGTAAAGTCTCATCTTGATCCTGATGTTAGTGGAATTGCATTGAATTTCTCTCCATTTAATTTGATGTTGACTGATGGCTTGCTATATATTGCTTTTATTAAGTTTAGGTATGTTCCTTGTATGTCTGATCTCCCCAAGACCTAAATCATGGAGAGGTTTGGATTTTGTCAAAGGCTTTTTCAGCATCTAATGAGATGATCATGTGCTTTTTTTCTTTCTGTTTGTTTATAGGATGGATTATATTCACAAGTTTTCATATGTTGGAGCTCCCCTGCATCTCTGGGATGAAGCCTACGTGGTCATGGTAGATGATTATTTTAATATGTTATTGGATTCAATTTGCAAGAAATATATTGAGTATTTTTGCATCAATGTTCAAGAGGGAAATTAGTGTGTAGTTCTATTTCTTTGTTGAGTCTTTGTGTGGTTTGGATATTAGGGTGATTGTGACCTCATGAAAAGAATTTGGCAATGTTCCTTCTGTTTCTTGTTTTGTGGAACACATTGAGGAGAAATAGTATTAGCTTTCTTCTGAAGATCTGGTAGAATTCTATGGTAAAACCATCTGGCCCTGGGCTTTTTGGTTGGGAGANTTTTAATGACTGCCTCTATTTCCTTAGTGATTATATGTCTACNTAGGCTGTTTATCTTGTTTTCACTTAATGTTGGTATGTGATATCTATAAAGAATTGTTCATTTCTTTTATATTTTTCAATTTTGTAGAGTAAAGCTTTTTGAAGTATGACCTAATCATTCTCTGGATTTCCTCAATGTCTGTTGTTATGTCATCCTTTTCCTTTCTGATTTTGTTAATTTGGACATTCTTTCTCTGCCCTTTATTTAGTTTGGATAAGGGTTTGCCTATCTTGTTGATTTCTCAAAGAATCAACTTTGTGTTTCATTGATTCTTTGCACTGTTCACTTTGTTTCTAATTTATTGATTTCAGCCCCCAGTTTGGTTATTTCCTGCTGTCTACTCCTCTTGGGTGTGGTGGGTTGTTGTTGTTTC
>LZPO01066966.1:0-12781 GCA_001675575.1 Neotoma lepida
TGGGAAACTGCTTGTCTTCCTTTCCTACAAGGCTAGCTCTAAAGGCTACCTGCAGAGGATGTCAGAAAATGAAAATTGCACCCAGGGTATAACTGAACATTGAAAATATATATAACTACCTTTGTGTGTGTGTGTGTGTGTGTGTGTGTGTGTGTGTGTGTGTGTGTATTGGGAGTTACTGGATGATGTTGTGAGCCAATCAGTCTATTCCCTGCATAAGCAATGAGTGCTCTTAACCACTGAGAACTCCTAGGCTCTGCTTTCAGATTTAAAGGAATGTTGAACACTACCCTTTAACATACATTAGTGACTGATTTGCCAGATGTGTGACCTTCCAATAAGGCAGAGCACAGCTAAACCCCAAATTAGATCTATCTTTACAAGTGTGTGCCCTAGACCACACAATGCCTTGGACAAACATCACTGGATCAAGAATGTTCCTTAGTATTTTAATTGTCCCCAGTATTCCAAAGATAACTAAAATGCTCTGACCTCATAGGCTATATGGGACCTACTGAAATGTTATGTTAGTCATTTCTGAAATATATTATGCATAATGAGTTTGTTCCAAGGTTGTTAATAGATAAGTACAGGAAGATTTCAGACAAATCTTCAGCAAAACATATTCACATATCCACTCTTTCCATCAGATCCATGCACTCAGAGTTCTCAAATTGTAGGCTATTGCCAGAGTTAAGACAGTACATCAATATGACTAAGGACATGAAAGAATTAGCCATGGGAGGAAAGGCTCATCTGCCAGAGCCCAAGGTGGCAGATATCAGCTTTAGTATTCCACTCCTTAGCCAATGCCCAAAACTACTGGATCTCACTCACTGTACACTTACCTGTAAATGGTAACAATTATGGTCATAAATAATGAGACTTTCCTCCTAGATTCTTTATGAGAGTCAAATAACTCACAAGTATTTGACATATTTCATACATTTACCAAATATTGAATAATATTCAAGTGGACAAAATTACAAGAACACATATGCAATCTTAAATGTTGGTTTTCAAGTGGATTGTACCAATAAATGCCCAGACAGAGGGTTAAGCATTCTTTCTGGAGGAAGGATATTTCATAAAGACATTATCATCTGAGAAATAGGTTGAGTAAAGAGAATCATTTCCCTAACGTTAACAAATGTTCACTGCCTAAGCTTGGCTCTCCTGAAACTCTATCTCTAAACCAGGCTGGCCCCAAACTAAGAGATCCACCAGACTCTGTCTTCCTAGTGCTGGCATTAAAGGTGTGCCCCCACCACACTGGGCTCTAAGCTATTCTTTAGTTTCTTTCTGCAAGTTAGAAACTTAACTGGGTGGATCTTGCCCTGAGGTTACCACCCCATTTATTCCATTCGTTAATCTATTTATGTCCTGAAACACAGGACTTAGCTCCATTCCAGCTCCTGGTGCTCTTTCTTCTCAAAATTTCCATTTTGTAATTTACCCTGTTCAACTTGCTCCTTTTCATTATAAATCTTCATTATAGTTGGACTAAAAGCATTTTGCATTGGATATTATTATAAGCTTATGGGGACCAGGGAGTGGAATGTAATAGTTTGAATGTAATTGGCCCCCATAATCTCAGAGGGAGTGGCACTATTAAGAGATGTGGCTTTATTGGAGTGTGTATGGCCTTGCTGGAGGAAGTGTGTCACTGTGGAGGCAGGCTTTGAGGTTTCATGTGCTCAGGATACTGCCTTGTGTCTCAGTTGATGTCCTGTTTCCAGCAAGATGTAGGACTCTCAACTACTCCAGCACTATGTCTCGCTGCATGCTGCCATGTTCCCTGTCATGATGATAATGGATTGAACCTCTGAAACTGTGAGACACACCAATTAAATGTTTTCATTATAAGCGTTGCCATAGTCATGATGTCTTTTCACAGGAATAAAAACCCTAACACACTGTTCATCATCAACCATCTACCATCTATCTTTTTATTTATTAATCTATTTCATCTATCTTTCCAACATCTATAATCTAAGTATCATCTATAATTTATCTGTCAGATATCTATCTGTTATTAATCTGTCTTCCATATATCTACCATCTATATCACCTATGTATCTTAACAGATATCATTCAATCACCTATTATTTATTAACTATCTCTTATCTTTCATTTATCAACATATCATCCATCTGTCCTACTGATTCCCTTTCTCTGAGAATAGTGCTCAATACATTGTTGACTAGATTGATCAGTTAAGTCAATAGCACCTAAAACCAGTAACCTAAATGAAAAGTATTGTGGATTATTATTTATCTGTTTATTTGATTGCAGACTCAAAACAGAGACCAGAGAACTCTAACTAACACAAATGAGTTGTATGTTAAAGTAAAAATTAACAAACTTTAAGTTCTATTGGTCATTTTTGAAAATGTTAATAAGCATAAAAGACCTTGATATGAGACAAAGAGAAACTTCTAACTAGGGGCCTGGCTCAGGTCTCCTTTCTTCGTTTTCATGGCAGAAGGGCAAAGGACACTAGTTCAAGTGGCTGACCTCTGTGCTGGTGGCTTTCAGCCACTCAATTTATTTTTAGGCAAGACCAGGTCTCAGAGAGGAAGAAAGAAATTGGCATATTTGTGGATCATTTTAGGATATATAGATCTTAGAAAAGGTAGGATGCTGAGATATATAGTACAACCCTATAAAAATTGATCCTAAGGAACATTAAGCAAAAAAATACCAAATTCTTTTAACACAGTACTTATTTTACCTGGAGTCCTCTAAGTAATAGGACATTACTCTTACTAGACATATAAATACCACAGTAATAAAATTCAAGAAAAAATACCTCTTGTTGAAAATATCACTTCTTTTGTCTTATTTTTGGCTAATAAGATCCCAAGTGTTCTGATGGCATCAAAAGTAATGAGGCAAACCTAGTTGGTGTTCAGGCACAGTATTCTTAAGCATAGTGTTTCAGAAGGAACTGTGATGCAGACATTTCCTTTCTACACATTTGCCTACTGCTTTGGTGTGGTTTATATTTATTTATCCACTTGCTTTTATAAATTCCACCATATAAAGGATAGAGATTCGTTATTACTTAGCATGATAGCATTCTGTCATGCTTTCTGCACTGATAATGTTTACTAAAATCTAAGCCCTCCTTTTTTTTTCCTGAAGGCTACTTTCTCTTAATGTAATGAAAGTGAAAATTGTATTGTAACACATGAAGGACTATGAACAGTTGGATGAGAGAGACTGCCTATTGTAGAGATGAAAGGGTCCTCTCCATACTTCAGCTACCTAGCTGGTTAAGAGTAATAGTACTCTGTATTTACACAGAGGCCATGTATGGCCTTGAAAGATTATCTGATTTGTATAAATCACATTATTGGGTAAATAGAAGTTGTATCACATTTTACTCATAAAATAAATGAGACAGAAAAAATAGTGGAACACTTAAATGAATAGTAACATGCATGCACATATCCCCCTCCACACACACACATACACACACACAGAAGCACAGATACAAAGGAAAAGACTACTCAATACAGACAAGACTGAGAATTCATTCAAGTGCTGGATACTTCAAACAAAATTTATTCCACCATACTCTGCTCTGAAGACTTGAGAAGAAATTTATTAGTATGAGCAGGGGGAGGGCAAGATCATGAGGGGGAAACCCACAGAGACAGCAGACTGGAGCTAGTGGGAGCTCATAGACTATGCACTGACTGCTGGGGAATCTGCATGGGACTCAACTAGCCCTCTGAATGTGAGTGACAGTTGTGTGGCTTTGTCTGTTTGAGGGGCCCCTGACAATTGAACCAGGATTTATCCCTGGTGCATGAACAGGCTTTTTGGAGCCCATTCTCTATGGTGGGATACCTTGCTCAGCCTTGATGCAGGAAGGAGGGGCTTGGGCCTGCCTCATCTTGATGTACNAGACTTTGTTGACTCCCTATGGGAGGCCTTACTACCCTCTCTGAGGAGTGGATGTGGAGTAGAGTGGGGGGAGGTGAGAGAAGTGGAAGGAGGGGAGGGAGAGGGAATGTGTTTGGTATATAAAATAAAAAAGAAATTTAAAGTTAAAAAAAAAGCTTTCCTGAATGATATCATTTTTTTTAAAGTAACACAACATAAAAACATACAAACCTTTCAGAAATATTAAAAAAAATAGATATCATGAAGTTGTAAGGGAGATATGTTAGAGGGAGTCTCGGGTGGTTGGAGGAGGGAGGAAGGGGTCGATATAATCAAGATAACATTGCATGCATGTATATATGAAGTTAGGTTTCAGCCATCTTACAATCCCTCCAGCAACAGCCTCTAGGATCATCTCCTCATCACCTTTGGCTCCTAGGACCAACTAGCACTGTCCCTTTGCAGTTGCCTGCATACTATGGATGAACAATGACCTCCCAGATACATCAGTATTATAGAAGATGCTATAAACTGCTTGATCAGCTTGCACCTGCACGCCTCCTATGCCTACCTCTCTCTGAGCTAATATTTTGATCAGTATGATGTGGATCTAGAAGGAATAGACCATTTCTGCAAATTGGCCAAGGAGAAGTGAGAGGGCTCTGAGCATCTTTTCAAGTTGAAGAATGATCACTCCCTTTACCCCACACCCTAACAATCTTCCAGGATGAGCAGAAGCCATCTCAAGATAAGTGGGGTAAAACCCAGGAGGCCATGGAAGCTGCTTTGGCCCTGGAGAAGAACCTGCACCAGGCCCTCTTGGGTCTTCATTCTTTGCGTTCTGCCTGCATAGACCCTCATCTCTGTCACTTCCTGGAAAACCGCTTCCTGGATGAGGAGGTGAAGTTCATAAAGAAGAGAGGCTACCACCCGACCCACCTAAGTAGTTCAGCTGGACCACAGCCAATGCAAATAGGTTCCCCCGCCATCTTTGGGTATCTCTGAGCAACTCACTCTCAAGAATGACTAGGAAGTCTCCTCGCCTTCTGAGGGGCTCCCTCCTCTGCTCTGCACCAGGTACCCTTGGGACCTCCACCTGACCCTCTCAAGCTACTCTGCTGCTTTGTAAATGCCCTGCAGTCTCTCCTAAGTCTTGGACCAAATTAAAATAAAAACAACAAAGAAAATTTCAAAGAATAAAAAAGTTAAACATCTTTAAAATTAGACATTTCAAATTTCCTTATCTTTAAATCTATGGAAACTCCCAATAGAAATCATGGTTTTCATAACTTGCAAGGATCTCTTGGATCCAGAGAGAATCTGAGATACAATAAGTACATACAATCTGTGACCAAATCAATGTGTAATTATGCTTTGGTATAAAATTCTCTTGGGGGAATCAGCATTAAAATCCTCCTAAGAGACTAAGAGCAAAGTCATGGGAGATTGTCACAGTAGTAAGAAAAAGGAATAGTTAAAAGACAGAGAGCCCCACAGAATATATTTACAGCCACTGAAGAAAGAAGCCATAGGTCAAAAGAAAAATAGACCATTGCTGGTGATTGGACAAGGGCAGCATAAGATGTAAGGAGAGTCAAACTCTTAGAACACATCTATTTATTCATACACACACATGCGTAAACATGTATATGTACATGCGTATACACATAGACACACCAAAAATATATTAGTATTTAAATTGTAGAACAATTCAAATAGATTAAATCATTGCTTGTTTATGGACAAACTTTCAACTGTTAGGAATTTTTAGAGAAAAAAATAGAATAATTGTCTTCCAGATTCAACAGAGATATGCCACAAGTCATTGTTAGCTACCTTCCTATTATCCAGTCTTAAAAATAGTTACATCTATAACTCATGATAGAGTGAGTGCAAAAGGCAGAATCATTTCTATTCCACAGAGAATCTAAGAGTTTTTATATTTACACTGAAAATGAGGAATAATCATTATAAAATATAGAAAAAGAAAACATCAAGGAAAGTCTTGAGATCCGTTAGAAATGTAACCTGAGATACCTGTTCCCCTTTATAACTAAGAAGATTGACTGAAATTAAAGTGACATAGTAATTTAAGCTAATCATTCAGGAATGCTGCATTAGAACGCCACCATATTGAACTGCCATGTGGCACGTGAGTTTTCAGAGGGTATAATTGACAAGAAGCATTTTAGCATACCAGAGGGCCACTACAAGCTCCGACTTTGNATTTTTAGTGGACCACACTTCTGTGTTCCTACAGTATCTATACTTTTTTCTATGTCCCAGTGAAATGACTGCACCAGTGACCAAATGGTCATGAACTCCAAAATATTTTCCTTCTGGTTTTTGAAAGAAAATACTTCTGAGCCCAGTAAAGAAAAGATCCCAGATCCTGGAGTATTTTAGAAGTAGAGAAGAAAAGTATCAATGAAAACTCTATGAAGAAGATGAAGAAAAAGAAAAAAAAAAACCCTCCAAGTCAGTAATAGTTTTGACCTGAGCAACTGAGTAGTCATCGTTACTTAGTGAGACAGACAAAATATGGCAGAAAATTGGAGATTTTGTGAGAAGGAAAGATGCTAGAAGTCAATGAATCAATTTTGAAATAATGTCTCTTCTTCACAAGGTCCAATTTCCAAAGTCAGTCTGTTTGTTTACCTGTAATATTTCTATAGTCCACATGGGGTTTCACACTTTGCCAACATGTGCTGTAGAACCTAAGAATTATTCCCTGTATTTATTACCAAACTTCTGCAGCACAAACACTGTGATCCAGGCAATCAATATCCTTGACTGCCCTTTGCCTCATTTTCTTCATCTATAAAAATTCAAATAATAACCAATCAGATTCAGTTTATCTTAGTAAATCTAGATAAATGTTAGCATATTTTATCTGAGTTATAAAACAATGTGGGAATTATATCCTTTGTGTGTTAAATAAAGAAGTAAAGTCAAAGCAACTATTAGGCTTGGGTTCAATGGCAAAGAAATGTTCTCCTGAGTAAAAATAAAACTTACTCTGCATCGAGGAACCTCAAGACAAAACACTGCCTTTTTAAGATGNCTTGGCTGAGCTCAAACTCACAATCAACCAATGTCCCTCTTATGCTAGGATTTGAGTAGGAGGCATTAGGCTCAGGTGTTGATGAAGCTTGATTTTCAGATATGCTGGGGCTTATAGGAAGTGAGTGGGCCATGAGGGATTGATTCATTGACAGTTTCATAATTGAATGGACTATTGAGATGAGGAAACTATGTAAGATGGGGTTGTTAAGGAAATAGAATACTTTTTTTTTTAAATTGAAGATAGATTTTTCGCTTATACAATACTTCTCAACCACAGTTTCCCCTCATTCTGCTCCTCCTAGCTCTCCCCCATCTCCCCTCTCCCATAGATCCACTCCCCCTCTGTTTACTCTTCAGAAAAGAGAAGGTTTCCAAGAGAGGACAGCCAGACAGGATAAAACGAGATACAATAAGACAAGCCCCAAACCCTCATATTAATGCTGGACAAAACAACCCGATGGGAGGAAAAGAATCTCAAGAGCAGGCAAAAGAGGGAGAGATACACCCGCAACCACTGTTAGGAGTCTCACAAGAACACCAAGCTAACAGCCATATCATATGCAGAGGACGTGGAACAGACCCATGCAGGCCCCATGCTTGCTGCTTCAGTCTCTGTGAGCCCATGTGAGCCCTGCTTAGTTAATTTGGTGGGCCATGTCTCCTGGTGTCCTCCATCCCCTCTGAGTACTATGGCTTCTCCCCTTCAACAGGGTTCCCCATCTCTGAGGAGAGAGATCCAATGGAGACTTTCAGTTTAGACTCTCTTGACATAATGTCTGACTGTGGGTCTCTGCACTGGCTCCCTTCTGCTGCTGGAGGAAGCTCTCTGATGACAACTGGACAAGGCACCAATCTATGAGTACAGCAGAGTATCATTAGGAATCATTTCTTTCAAGTGTTGAAGTTATTTATTTTTTTGTTTGTTTGTTTATTTATTTATTTGCCACTTGTGTTTGGTTCTACTCTAGGTATCTGGGACATGCAGTCTCTGGTTTCTGGCCATGCAGGCAGTGTAGGGCGTGGCTCCTTCTCATGGGGTGGGGCTCAAGTTAAAGCAAACATGGTTGGCCACTCTCACAAGTTCTGTGCCTCCGTTTTCCCAGCATATCTTGTAAGCAGGACAGATTATATGTGGAAAGTNTTGTGGCTAGTTTGGTGTTCAGGTATCTCTTTCCATAGCCTGCAGAGTACCTTCTCATGCCAAAGAGACCAGAATATAGGGCTAAAGGAGAATTTTGAAAGGAATACTTTAAAGGACATATCTTGTCCCCTGCCTCTGTTTATGCTTCCTGTCTTCCAGGAGGTGAGAAACTTTCCCCTACAGTGTGCTTCTGCCACCCTGATGTTCTGCCTCACCACAGGCTGACAACAGTGAAAAATGCTAATCATTGAAACTTTAAAGCTGTAAAACAGAATAAATTCTTTCCTTTTCTAGTTGTTTACAGACATTGTGTGAGAGCAGCTGGAAGCTAGTACATCTCAAAAGATCCATAGGCTGCTACCTGGAAGGGAAGTTACTGGTGATATTTCACTGAGAGTTGGATGAATTTGGGCTTATGTAGAAATTCCTAATATCAAATTTGAAACTAAATTTATAGCTGCTAATTTCTTTCTAACCCTGATGCTTTTCTCAGGGTTAGACAATAACTTTGTTGACAATAACCCTTTATTTCTTTTCCTAGTTTCAAGTTCAAGCCATGCAAACCTAAAGAGAATCACTTGGTTCAGCCCCCTTTCCAAGTGCTGTAAATGGGATTACATATGTTCATTCTTTTGCATCTCACTGGTCTGCTTTTAGGATTCTCCAATACCATAAATGTGATTATGTTCACTTATTTCTACTACAGTATGACAGTCAATCATAGAACAGGTCACAACTTACCTTTTCTAACAGCTACTCTATGTTTTGTCTTAGTTTGTGGTTGTTGTAAACACCATCTCCATTCATTATTACCCATGTCTCTCTGAACATGCATATGCATTTATTTGTGGACAATATTTCTGAGGAATAGTATTACATTGTTAGAGAGTATGCTCCTCTTGGACACATTATGTAAAACAGAATTATTTTTCTAAGGTGAATGTAGCTGAAACATTTCCTGAGACTTACTTTTCCCATACAATAATCAACACGATATCCTGTCCATGAATAACTTGCAACCAGTTTTTACACTTACATAATTCTATTTAATTGTTGTATAACCTGGTTTTTGCCATTCTTTGTAAATGCACTTGATGCAAAGGCACCAAGTGACAGAGCTGTGCATTGAAAATGACCACATGACACAAAGTCTACAATAGAAATGGAAATCAGGAGCATGATGCTAGGAGATAATGGGAGATACTTGGAACATAATGTATTGAGGCTATACACAAAGTTAAATTGGAATAAATAGCTTTGTATGCAACAAGGACACATTGTGGGCTGTAATGGGTCTATAAAGACATGCTTGGGTATTTCTCAGGAAAGGCATGGGATTTTAACCATAACAACAGGATATATATGTCCTCTAGAGAAAATTAGTTATTTCTTGAGATAGACATTTTTGGCTAACTCATTTCCAGGAACATTCAGCTCACATTGTGGGTAGTTCTTTGAAAACAAAATGCACATGGGGTGTGATGGGTGCTGGGGAGAAGGCTTATTCAAAACTCACTGTACAAGCATGGAAATTTGAGTTCAATTGCCAGCACCTATGTAAAAGAAGCCAGATGTGATAACACATAGTTGTAAACCCAGCACTGGAAAGACAGATAGGTAGAGCCCTCTGGCTTACTAGTCAGCTAGCCTAGCTCAAACAGTGAGCCCCAGGTCCAAGTGACAGGCTCTGCCTCAAAAGTCAAGGTGGACATACCCGTGGACAAGACCTAAGGTTGCTCTCTGACTTTACTCGGAAGTACATACATATATATGTACAGGTATACACACAGACACACAGACACACATATACACACACCCCCTTCATGGGGATTTTTTCATTTTTTTCTACTACTTTTATGACCAGTTTCTATTCCAATTCCATTGTTCAGAAAGTGTTTGCTAAAATACTAAAATATAAGTACATGTCTGCTGCATATATGCCCCAACAGCTGTTGAATTAGCTACATGAGAACTCAGTGATAGTCACACCCACACGATCTTGCATGCTCTGACAGAACAGTCATTTCCACGCAGGTCACTTCCAGGTCATGCGCCATGTGCNGTAGCGTGACCATGCACCCTATGTGCATGCGTAGAGTAGCCACGTCGACCCGAGTATGCATGCGCAGGCCAGTCTTTAAAAAGCAGGTCCTATGTACTCTCCTCTCCCCTCGAATGTCTTTCACAGGCCTGTCTGTGCACTCCTCCTCTGTCCCCCCACCCTTTAATAAAAACTCTCATTAGCGGGTTTGTGGTGTTCATGACCTTTCCTCGCAGGGTAAGAATGCTGCAAAAGCTTAACACTCAGCTGAAGATTACAAATGAATACTGAAAATGGTTAAAATGGTAGGATATATGTCATACACATTTCATCATAATTAAAAACAACCCACACATACTTGTAAGGTGTTGATCAAGCAATCATCTTCTACTGAGGACTAAAGAAGTGGTTTCCTGAGGCTAGTAGCACCTCCTGAACTCTGCATCACTTGTTGTTTATCGACATTTCAGAATAATCTCCCTTATGATTGATAAGCCTCCTTTAGATATGTTAATGCAAACATACTGAAGCTGGCCTTGATGTCACCCCTCCCTGTCAGAGATGCTGAGGAGACATTCTTGCTGTTTTTCAAAGTTATCTGAGGGATATTTCATCATTATCTCAGTGTATCATCTACATGTAAGTTGACATCTCTCCTATTTAACTTCATATATTTTTTATCTTTTTCACTATGTATTAAAATAGTGCAGTTTTACTCAGACTTCTTAGAGTTAAATTCCAGTTTACTTACATATTAGCTTTATAACCTTGAAAAGGTTATTTGATATTTGTCTATCTCAGGTTCTCTCAGTTTGAATATAAGGACAAAATTCATACAAATGAGGTTGATTTGAGAGTTGAAGTCAATGCTTACAAAAGACTTGTGAAAGTTCTTGGTCCATTGAATATTACTGATGGAGTTTGGTATGGGCTGGGTTCTGGGAGAATAATGGTAAGAAATATAGATGCAATTCTGCTTTCATTAGAATGGCAAGAGCTTATTTAAAGTGATAAACTAGGGCTGGAGAAATAGCTACATCAGTAAAGTTCTCACTGTGCAAGAATGAGGATCAGAGTTCATTTCCCAGAGCACATCTTAAAAAACAACAACAAAAATTAAGAATAGTGATGTGTGCTTGTAATCCCAGAGCTTGGGAGGTAAAGACAAGTGAATCCTCAAGGCTCACTGGCCAGCCAACCTACCTTAGTCAGCAAATTACACCCAGTGAAAACTCTTGTGATAAAAGTGTTCACGTGCATGTGCATGCANATACACCACATACCACACACCACAGGGGGGACTTCAACATCACAAGCAAGTGAAATAGATGTATGTTTAAGTACATATTATGAAAAGAAAGAAGGAATATATCCATAAAGAAGAGTGCTGAGAGAAGACATGTAAAGATAGCCAGAGAAACAACTTTGAATTTGAAATGTTCTTGAATCATCTCTGATGTGAGAATGTTTCAGAAAGTAAACCATTAACCTTTGGAAAGTTAGAACATTCCTGAAGACAGAGTAGCAACACATACAAAGGACAGAAGCAGTAGCCTTTGAGGTGCTGAAAGATGTCAAGGTGTTTGGAAAGATGACTTTATGTGATGCTATTTCATAACACCAATCATCTGAAAATATGAAGACAAAACTTACATCTGTAATATATCTAACCAACCACCGATTATCTCCCTTTTCTCCTGCTGTCTTTCACTTTCAAAGTAGAATGTACCAAATTCTTTAAACATGGTGGGACCCACCTTAACATCAACAGTCAGGAGGTCAAAGCAGGGGAGTCAAAGGTCAACTTATACTACATGCAAAAACCTGATTTGGNCAGTTGTATATTTTGTAGTCTAAGAATGCCTCAAGTTTCTATAATTTCCACAATTTGAGCTCCAACCCTTCATTTGTGTTTATAAAAAGATCGAAATTTAGTTACTAGTGTCAAGAATACACATGTGACACAAAGAATGGGACCATAAAGCCAAATTTCAGGAAGCCTGTGTGAGAAGTAGAAGGAAAGAGACATTCTCAGACTGAGCCAGAGAAATATAAAAAAGAGAAATAAAATATCAAATGATCAGGACTCATGGGTTGCCCAAGCCAGACAGATGCAAAGAGACTTAATTTCTTGAGAAAGTGGTGAACCTCTCTCAAAGGCCCAGAGGAAGTCATGTGTTCTAGATGTCTGTCACAGACAGTGCGCAGTATGACATCAAATTATTACCTATATTGAATTGTACCTTTGCAATTCCAGAATTTATCTCTGTACATAATGTGAAGTAATTATTCTCTGGCAGACAGAGCCAAGTTTCATGAACATGAAACCACAAAAGCACCATCTGGCTGAGCTCTAGGAATCCATTGAACCTAGAGGTTCATGAGAGGTGGGATACTCCCTTAATAAAGTCATAANGAAAAGATAAGCAAACAAACAAAAGTGTATCAGGAGCATTGCTGTACAGTGACAGTGACTATGCTGCAGGAGGAAACACCAGGGTCCCAGGGCAGCACCTGCCATAGGAACGGGCTTTCAAAGATGACTTCAAAAACTGTAAAATTGATGTGAAGAATGGATAACCAGACTGCAACCTACAGTTCCAGGGAGGANCCTAGGAGGGAAGCATGGATCACCCAGC
>LZPO01066966.1:18111-34300 GCA_001675575.1 Neotoma lepida
TAGGGACACACAGTTTTAGTGAAGAATTCTACCAGAATTTCAAAGAAGAGATAATGTCAATCCTCCTCAAATTATTTTACAAAAAAGAAACAGAAGAAACATTGCCAAATTCTTTTTATGAGGCCACAGCCACTCTGAAACCCAAACCACATAAAGACTCAACAAATAAAGAGAATTACAGACCAGTTTCCCTCATGAATATTGGTGCAAAAATGCCCAATAAAATACTACCCAACTGAACTCAAGAATACATCAAAAAGATCATCCACCATCATCAAGTATGCTTTATCCCGGGGATGCAGGGATGGTTCTACATATGAAAATCTGTCAATGTAATCCACCATATAAACAAACAAAGAAAAAAATACACAAGATCATCTCATTAGATGCCAAAAATGCCTTTGAAAAAATTCAACACTCCTTCATGATAAAAGTCTTGGAGAGATTAGAAATACAAGGAATATACAAAAACGAAATAAAAACAATTTACAGCAAGCCAACAACCAACATCAAATTAACTGGAGAGAAACTCAAAGCTATTCTAGTAAAATCAAGAACAAGAAAAGGCTCTCCACTCTCCTCATATCTGTTCAATATAGTATTTGAAGTTCCAGCTAGAGTGATAAGGCAACTTNAGATGCTCAAAGGTATAAATTGGAAAGGAAGAAGTCAAAGTATCATTATCAACAGATGACATGACAGTATACATAAGCAGCCCCCAAAAATCTATCAAAGAACTAACTCCTACAGCTGATAAACCTTTAGAGAAGTGGCTGCATACAATATTAACTANAAAAAAAAGTAGTTCTCCTGTATACAAATGACAAACAGTCTGAGAAAGAAATCAGGAAAAAAACACCCTTCACAATAGCCACAAATAATATAAAATATCTTAGTGTAATTTTAACCAAGCAAGTGAAAGACCTATACAATAAGAACTTCAAGTCTTTGAAGAAATAAATTGGAGAAGATATCAGAAATTAGAAAAATTTCCTGTGCTCATGGGTCAATAAGATTAACATAGTAAAAACAGCCATCTTACCAAAAGCTATATACAGATTCAATGCAATCCCCATTAAAATTTCAACACAATTCGTTACAGACCTTGGAAGAACAATACTCAACTCAAAATAAGGATAAACAAAACAAACAAACAAACAAACCCAGGATAGCTAAAACAATCCTGTACTATAAAAGAACTTTGGGAGAATCCCTGTTCCTGATTTTAAGCTCTTCTGCAGAGCTATAATTTNAAAAAAAAAGGTATTGGCATAAAAACAGATAGGTGGATCAATGGAATAGATTCAAAGACCCAGATGTAAATCCACACACCTATGGACATGTGATTTTTTGACAAAGAAGCCAAAATTACACAATGGGGGAAAAAAAGGCATCTTTAACAAATGGTGTTGGCATAACAGGATTTCAGCATGTAGAAGACTATAAATAGTTCCATATCTATCATCCTGCACAAAACTCAAGTCTAAGTGAATGAAAGACCTCAACATGAAATTAGATACACGGAACCTAATAGAAGAGAAAGTGGGGAATATCTTTGAGTGCATTGGCACAGAAGACAACTTACTGAACAGAACACCTTAGCACAGATACTAGGATTGACAATTAATAAAGGGGACCTCATGAATCTAAAAAGCTCATGTACGGTCAAGACACCATCAATATGACAAAATGGCAGCTTGCATAATGAGAAGAGATCTTCAGCAACTCTACATCTGACAGAGGATTAATTTCTAAAAGATAAAAAGAACGCAAGTAAATAGATATCAACAAACCAAATAACCTAATTAAAAAATGCAGTACAGATTTAAACAGAGAATTCTCAACAGAATAATTTTAAATGGCTGAGAAACACTTAAAGAAATGTTCAATATCCTTAGCTAACAGATAAATGTAAATCAAAATGTCTCAGATTCTACCTTATATCTGTCAGAATGACTAAAATCAAAAACACAGGTGACAACTTGTGTTGGAGAGGATGTGGAGCAAGAACACTCCTCTACTGCTGGTGAGAGTGCAATCTTGCACAGCCACTTTTGAAATCAGTATGGAGGTTTCTCAGAAAATTGGGACCCAGCTATATCACTCTTGGCCATGTACCCAAAGGATGCCCAATCATACCACAAGGACACTTGTTCAAATATGTTCATGGCAGTTTTATTTGTAATAGCAGGAACCTAGAAACAACCAAGATGTCCCTCAATGGAAGAATGGATAAAGAAAATGTACTTTTAAACAATGGAGTACTACTCATCTATTAAAAAAATGACATCATGAAATTTGCAGGCAAATGGATGAAATTAGAAAAAATCATCCTGGGTGAGGAAACCCAGACCTAGAAATACAAACATGGTATATACTTACTTATAAGTGGATATTAACTATAAAGTATAACCATGCTACAATCCACAGATCAAGAAAAGCTAGGTAACAAGGAGGGCTCAAGGAGGAGGCTGAGATCTCCCAGGGAATGGGAAATCAAAGAGATCTTGTGGGTGGACTGGGGGCAGGGAGTGTGGAAACATGAGGGATCAGGTGGGGGAGGCATGTCTGGGAGAGTACTGAAAAAGATGACTGGAAAGCAAGAGCATTTCAGCGTGAGGTAGAAACCTGATGCAAGGGAAACTCCCAGGAATCTACAAGGATAACCCCAGCTCAGACTCCAAGCAATAGGGAATATGTAGCCTGAACTGGCAATATCCTGTGACCAGGCAATACTTTCAGTAGAGGAACTCAGACACCAACTAAGCCACATAACCTTCAACCTATAGTCTGTCCTGCCTATGAGATGTGCTGGTGTAAGGGTGGCACAGAAATTGTGGGGGTGGCCAATCAATGACTATTCTAGCCTTAGACCCATGCCATAGGAGTGAGCCTACCCCTGACTGTCTGGAGCACCAGGACCCAGAGGCTGGATGGCTCAGAGACTTAGGATAGAACCAAACATGACTGGAGAAAAAAAATGGTGCCTAATGATATTCTGCTATACTCATAGATTGGTGTCAAACCCTATTGTTATCAGAAAGGCTTCCTCCAGCAACTGGTGGAAACAGATGTAGAGACCCACAGCCAAACATTAGGTGGAGCTTGGAGAATCCTGCTGAAGAAAGGGAAGAAGGATTGTAGAATCAAGAGGTTCAAGGACCTTATAAGAAAACTCATATCAACTAACTTGTGCTCACAGGGACTCACAAAGACTGAACCTACAACTAGGGAGCCTGTTTGAGACATACCTAAGCCCTCTGCATATAATGGACAGTTGTGTAACTTGATCTTCTTGTGGAACTCCTAACAGTTGGAGCAGGGGTTGTCTTTTACTGTTTTGCTGGTTTGGGGATTCCTCTTATTGTGTTGCCTTGCCCAGCCTTAAAACAAAGGGAACTTCTTACTACAACTTGCAGTCTTACTGCAACTTGATATACCATTTTTTGTTTATATCCATGGAAGGCCCACACTTTTCTGAATAGAAAAGGAGGAGAAGTAGATGAGGTGAGCAGAGAGGAGGTGGGGGAGGGACTAAAAGGAGAGGAGGGAGAACAAACTGGGGTGGGGATGCAAAATAAATAAATAATTTTTAAAAAATGGAAAAAAGAAATGCTTGGTATAGCTGAAGGTTTCTCCAGTCCTGCCCAGCCCAGGATCTGGAAGAATCTCTCCCACCCATGGTCCTGCAGGCACTTACAAAATGATTACTCAGAGGCTTAATATTAATTACAAGATGTTTGGCCTATGGCTCAGGCTCCTTGCTAGCTAGCTCTTATAACTTAACTCAGCCCATTCCTATTAATCCATATTTTGCCAAGTGGCCCATAGTCCTGCCATCACCAATCTGATGACATGTTGCTCCTTGGGCTGCAGGCTCATGTCTCCCTGACTCTGACCTTCTCTCTATAGTTTGGTTTGGATTTTTCAGCCTGACTCTTATCCTGCTTTACCATAGGCCAAAGCAGCTTTATTTATTAACCAGTGGGAATAACATATATTCACAGCNTACAAAAAGACATCCCACAACATTTCCCCTTTTCTGTCTAATCAAAAGGAAGATTTTAACTTTAACATAGTAAAATTATATATAACAAAACATTTATCAGACAAGAATTACAGTTATATTATCTAGTCTATTTGTATTTGGCAAAATTAAAGAAAATATTTTATCATCTATCCTATCTTTCTGAGTCTAAAGTTTCATATANAATTTATTTCTTATCATAATTAAGGAAAACTAGAATGATAACTATCTAGTCTTCAACTCCATCAAAGACCTCAGAAGGATATAATATTATATGAGTAAACAGGAAGTGCATTGTAAACACCTTCTAAAACTCTAGAAATGACAGAGACATCTGGCTGCCTGGACAGTCACTCAAAGCTCCTCTGCAATATTGGGGCATCCATTTTCAGCCTACAGGCCTAGAGTCTCTGGCAGACTTTTTGTGAAGCAGAGAATTTGAAGAATTGTGTAGCCTATTGGCAGAGTTCATCAGTTGCTTTCTTCTGTGTCCTGCAGAATGTTGGACAGTATCTTTTGTGAAGCAGGAAACTGAAGTACCATCTTGCAAAGTTCAGTGGTCACTCCCATGGGTTCTGCATGTCCAGTTTATACAACATACTGTCAAGAAGTCCAGGCAAGAACAATTTCTTGCCCAAATGGCTAACTTTTATCACAAAGAAAGCAAACTCTATATGGAGTTTCTTCGATGCCCATCACCTTCTCTGAAGTAGATTGGTGCTGCCAGGAGCAGACACGTCTTAATGTCTAGAAAAGTCAAAGTTCTTAAAGCATTTTATATGCCATATTCTGTAGGTCTTTGAAGTGTTTGAAGACTACTTACCTACTTGAAATATATCTATGTATATCTGAAAACTTAACTAATATAACTATAAATTTGACTATTATAGATGACTANTAAATTGCATTTCTTAATATACATTACATTTTTAAATGAGTTGCATAAACATAATACCTTAAACAAGAGTAAAAATATACATACAGTATAACAAAATTAGCTTTAAATTTGTATCAATAAACTTAAATCCATGCCAATGTAAATTATTTTGAGATTAACTGTTGTTTTTGGATTTAAAGTAGATTCAATAATCTAGCCTTTTATCTTATCATTTCTATATCATACATTTCTATATCAGCTTGGCACAGGGCAAACAAATTTATTATTTTCTTTATATCAGCAGGCTTAAATTTGTACATGAGACTATAATTAAATCAATAAATTCTTACTGCAAAATGTTTCAAGTTGAAAAAAACTAATCACACATAGATATCTATAGAAAGAAAGACTGAATTCTTTGAGTTTCTTATTAGTCTCATAGGTATCTCTACAAAGAAGATTTAGAGCCCTTGATAGATATTGCATGAGAATAAAGAATGTAATAAAGTTTCTATTTCAGAACCTACTAAGTAGACAAAGAAGTTGAAATTGTGCAAATATATACATATTGTGTGTGTGTGTGTGTATATATATATATATATATATATGTTTATACACATACACACGTGGCAAATATAGCAGTGACTATAAACCGCTGTGAGTGTAGAGTGCTTCTTGATCACCATGACACCAGCTTTCACACAAGTGGCAGTGGTGTGTAGTGTTGAGGTTTTCAGCTATGATATTCAATCGCTGATCCACTCCTAAAACATAAAAGCTATATATGAGGTCTCCTCAGCTAGAATCCTTGGTTTACTTCAAATGGTTCATTCTCCCTAGTAATAAGGCATCTTTAGCACCCTGCTCAGATTCACTTTTCTACTAATATCATCTATCCAGTAGNAAGGCATCTTCACCACTCTGCTAAAACTCTCTTAGGTATATAAATCCCATCTCCTTTTCATTTTTAATTATTTCACTTTTTTTATGTTATAATACAATTATATCATTTATCCTTTCCCTTTCCTTCCTCCAAGTACTCCTATATAACTCTACCTACTCTCTTTCAAATTTATGGCCCTTTTCCATTAATTATTGCTTCATACAAACATTTATGTACAAGGAACAGTATATAGACCTTGCATATAGTACTTCTATACTTAGACAATGGCATTTACCATATGGTGTAAATAATTTTTTAATGTAGTCCAATCTGTCATGTGATTCTAACTTGTAATCCATGGCTTTCCTCCATGTGGAGTTTCATCTCATGCCCTCATTCAGCAGAGCCTCAAACCTTCAAAACCTCCACCTACATAGACAATCCCTACCCTTCCCAANTGCTTAAACCCCAACACCTCATCCTATCCCCACCCTTACTTTGTCAATCCTTCTTCTTACTCCAGCTTTCACACTTCAGTTACTTATTTTACCCCATCCCTCACACTTCAACATCTCATCCTACTCCAGTCTCCAATCAGATAAACCCTCATTGTATTCCAGCCTTCATTCTCAAAACACCTAATTGTACTCCACCGCCCATTCTACCCCTGTGCCCTGCAGAATTTGAAGTAGAGACTATAAAGTTCTTTATTCTCATAAAATATACATTTCCAATTCTAAATCTTTATAAAGATGCCTATGAAAATAATAAGAAAGTGGAGTGATATGTTCACATACTCATAATTCACTGTAATTCACTAATTAGGAGATATTTTTTAAAATTCAGCAAGTTTCCTTGCAGACAATGCTCATGTCAACCAAAGGAATACAGAAGCAGCTCTGTTAAAATGTTTGCCAGTCTTCTTTCCATGCAAGTGTCAGGTGCAAAATTACAACACCCTTTCCCAAGTAATCCCATTAAGCAAAAGTCACTGTGAATGGTTTTGAGATTATTGTATAATTACCTCTACATATTTAGCATTCATTATCATGGAAAGATGAATCTGTGCAATCAACATTTGTTTAGACATGGTGTTTTGTCAGTACTTGGTGGCAAATGTCACTAAGCTAAATAAAAGTGTCTCTTACGTATGCTTGTGCAATGGGAAAGACACTTGGGAAGTTAATTCTGTCCTGTTGCTGATTTCTAATGTCAGCTCTGACAGCCATGAAAACAATTGGTTCAGGTGGTGTTGACAGATGCTGATGACAGGCTAGCACAGGAAGTGCACTGAAGATTCAGACACTCACCACTGTACTTCTCTATTCAAAAAGAACAAGTAACTGAAATATCACTAGGAAGTGCAAAAATGAGTTTTGACCCACTTCTGGTAAATTGATTCATACTTTTAGATGACACCAAATAGCAAGTGACAACCCTTGCATGTCATCCAGGCACTTAGTTGAAGTTCTTCAATGTAATATCCTAAACCACAGGTTAGCAAAACAATTGCCAAAATGTTCTCAATAACTATCATCACTGGCCATTTACATGCAGGTCTGGCAAGTCTCATCCTGAATGCTACATAAGGAGCCAGAGGACTTTTCCTATAAAGAATATGAAAGTAAAAAGAAAGATCTTCAATCGCCATCAGAACTACTCAACTCTTCAGGGGTCGCCATTGGCAGCCTACAGCTAAGATAATATGGCTGAGTTTTCCCCAACCCTCTATGATCATGTCAGACACTAGGACAAATGTGATCTACAGGACAGGGGGAAGTGGGTGGGTNGAACTTTTGCTACAGCAAGACCTCTCAAGCCTACTGCTTTCTGTGAGAAGGGCAGCATGTGGCAGAAAGAAAGCCTTCTCAACATCTTTGGAAGGCTCTTGGGTTCTATGTGTATCTGGAATTAGGCTAGAGCTGTATGAGCTTAGGCCTTGATGAGGGCAGAGAGGCTGAACAAAGACCACACATTGAGTAGGTGATTCCTCCTGTATATCCATGTAGGACTTTCCTTACCATTAAACCAGAGAAATCTAGTCACCTAATATTCTAGCTTAAGTGTATGGCCACTAATGACAATACTGTGGTGAAAGGCTTGTGGTTTTGAGAAATAAAAAGAAAAAAGTAAGAATCCAAACTCTGATCCAATGTGTGACAATTATACAACTTCAGCCTCTTCACTGTGTGTATTTGGACTTCAGTTTCTTCTCTATGGCAGTAACATCAGATCTGATGCCTCTAATGAACACCACAGGCCAAGTTTTCCATGGCATACACACTATATTTTCGCTATTCTCAGTAGTTATGTCGTACAAGGTTGTTGTGAACACTGAATTAGAAATCACTGAGCCATTACCCTAGGGAGGGCAATAGGGGAAGNTTCTTATGAGCCTCTGGTTACATTTCTGTCAATTTGTAACAACTTGCCTCTATGTATCTCTGTTACAAAATGATGTAAACAATGGATAGCATCAACTTATTAGCCTGAGTTCAGGGCCAACAGCTCTCATACTCAAGCCTGAAGAAAGATGATCTGTAAGTGTTCCCTTTGAAAGGAATGGCACAACCTTCTCATATGTGGAATGATGGAAAACTCTTTGGGGCTTCAGCCCGTTTCTAAGCTGTGAAATCACAAACAATAAAAAAGAAATCCACAAACATGGGAAGTGGAGCATCACTACACTGAAATGCACAGGTTTCTGAAGTGGGAGCTGAAACACAAAATCGGCAGATTTTCTCATTCCATTTCAGCTGCAATGTTATAGACTATGAAACTCAATTTTGTCAGCATGTGAGAATTTATGAATGGCAGGACCTTGCTGTGAGTGTTGACTTGGGGTTGCAATAAACTTACTGAAGAGCTAAATTTGCTAAGAAAAATCTGTGTATAAATTGTAATGTTTTAACAGCCCTATTTGTTTTATTTGGCTCTGCATGGAACAGTGTCACACGATCCTGCCTCGGGATCGATCTATCAGCAGTATCCATGGGTTCTAGGACATGTACCTCGGCTTTTACACCTGGAAAACCGCAGCCATCTTCTGTTTCTCCACTCTTCTTAGTCTGATCCTTCCACACTGGATCTGGAGTTAAAGTACATGACTCTTCACTGCTCAGCTTTTCTCCTATGTTCCTCATTGACCTTAGAGGATGACCTAAAGGCCAGACTTCTGAGCATTGTCTGTAACATACTAATGCAAAGCTAGCCCCCCTAATCTTTCACTTGTCACCCTAACAATCACATTTACCCTTCTTTGCTTTTTCATAGACTTGTGTCTGGGCAATTGCTGTTTCCTTGATATAACTCAAAATCTAACAAGCCTATGTATTTGTCCTTGATTATCTCGGGGTGGAGGATGCTGTGGCATTTAAGTTATATTTGTATGTTTATTAACTTTATTACTGTTTCTTTAAGCTATCCACTGGAGAACTGACAATTCAGAGGAAGACCAAAGTGTAGATTATTTTAAGGTGTGTTACTTTTGTGTATGTTGCATTTGTTTAACTCTGTGAAGCTGTGTTACTGTGCCTGTGTAAAACACCTGATGATCTAATAAAGCACTGAATGGCCAATGGCAAGGCAGGAGAAAGGATAGGCAGGGCTGGCAGCCAGAGAGAATATATAGAAGGAGAAATCTGGGAGTAGAGATCTCAGAATGAGAGAAGGAGGAGGACTTGAAGAGCCCTCCACCCAGCCACACAACAAGTCACAGAGTAAGAGTAAGATTTACAGAAGTAAGAGAACAGAAAAAGTCCAGAGGCAAAAGATAAATGGAATAATTTAAGTTAAGAAAAGCTGGCAAGAAACAAGCCAGGCTAAGGCCAGATATTTATGATTAAGAGTAAGCCTCTGTGTGTGATTTATTTGGGAGCCAGGTGGTGGGCCCCCCAAAACAGCAAAAGAGCAAAAACAANAAACAACACCAAAGTGTGATACAGATTCGCTTAAACAGTATAGAAGTATAAATTGTTGTTCTTTAAAAACATTTACTTGGTGTTTAATGATTAATAAGCACCAATCTAGGTTTTAGGATACAGCAGGTGGTCAAACTGGTATAGTTTGAGCTTTGATGGGGATTTTTAAAAACTCCTCAAAGTCTGGATTTCCTCACTTACTGATTGAAGAAAACCAGTCCTACTGCACAGGACTCTGGCACAAAATAGCTGTAACAACACAGAAGCAAATGTAATTCTCACTACTGTACTGAAAGTTAGGAAGGACATGGTAAGTGCTAACTCTATAGGATTACCATGAAGAAGGTACATGTGTTCCCTGTGTTTTATACCAGGAAGTCCTATGGTAGTTCTTAAGGTATGTGTGCATGGGGAGGGAGTGTCAAACTCACCACAGAAATAATGGGCTTGAACTCACTATTTTGTTAGTCAGAGAGAGCCTAGCTGAAGGGACTCTAGCCAGCCCAAGCATAGCAAACATGGCTATGACAGGCCTTGCCCTTCTCCTCATTTCTGTCTGCCTTGCTAAAAACTATTAGATTACATTCCACCAAGGTTTATTCCCTTATTTAGCTACTTCCTTCTCTTGAGGCTCAATACCAAGGTCCAGCTATCAAAGTATTGAATTCCGGGAATCAAAAGCCCCCTTGGCTCACCTAGTTAATATGCCCAACTAAAATGAAACACCTCATCCTAATACAGGTATTCCCCTTTTACTTTTATAAACCAACATTTTCCTACGGGCCATGTCTGTCTTCTCTCTATCCAAAGGCAGTCCTTTGTCCCCCCAGGACAAATATCCCTGCCCCATATCCCTGTGCCCTTTTCCTTCTCCCTTGTCCTGTCTCCTGTCTTTGACTGTTATTCCTTGTCCTTTGTCCCTCTGGGGCAAATAAATCTCCTTTGTGCTGAGAACTTAGTCTTAGGAGTCCTGATCCCTTTTGCTATGGATGATTTTATAAATCTGAAAGAAGGTAAGTCAAGAAAAACAAGCATCTCTGAATGCATCTTATAAGTACCCAGATATATACTTCCTTGGTGCTAAGGCCTCCATCTTATTGCGTATTATTTTCCCTATGTTTCATTTTATTACATGTGGCTTCATATTAATTATAAAAATGGTGGGACTCATCATCACATTCCTGTATACATAAAGCATTGATCATGTCTCTCTATCTGTTATTCAGGTCTTTCCCTTTTCCTCCAACATCCTTCTAGGTCGCCAAAGATTTTCCATATTTCTTCCTGCCCTTCCCCACTCTTGCCCTTTCCTATGACTAGTGTACACTATTCTACTACTTTCACAAGGTTGACTTAGTTCTGCACATATGGAATTTATCTGTGTGTGTCTGGCTTGTTTCACTGAATGCAGTGCTCTTCAGTTCTAATCATGATGCTGTGAATAACAGGATCTCATTCTTTTCATGGCTCAGGAATATCTTATTGTATACATACACCACATTCTTTATCCACTCATTAGCTGGACAGCTGGTTTGGCTTCATCGTTTGGCTATTTTGAAGAGTGTTGTAAAGAACATGAGTTTACAAGTATTTTGTGTATAAAAATTTCATTTGGACATATGCCCAGTTGTGGAATTGCTGTCTCAAATGTTTGTTCTACACTTAGTTTTTGAAAACTCTCTAGACTGTCATCTAAAATGACTCAGTGGATTTATATTCGTAGCAGCATGGTGTTAGAGTTCCTATCTCTCTGAATCCTTTCCAGAAATTGTTGTGTTTGTCTTTTTTGCTGATAGCTATTCCAACAGGGGTAATAGGAAATTTCATTGTGGTTTTGATTAGCATCACCCTGGTGATCAGTTAAACTGAACATTGTTCCTATGTTCATTGACCATTTGAATGTCTTTGCTGAGAAGAGCTTTATTGCTGTTACTTAATTGAATTTCTTTTTTGTTCATCTTTTTGGGATCCATATATATTGTGGATGTCAAGCCCTCATTGTATCATTGGCAGCATTTCCTCTGTTCTGAAAGCTAGCTCTTAAGCCTATTTGCTGTTTCCTTTGTTGTGGAGAAACCTCTTGGATTGATGCATTAGCATTTATCTTACATCTGTGGTTGATGCTTTTAGGGTTTTCAAAGACAGAATCAACATGGGTAATTTAACTTTATTCTTTTCCATTTCTCTTTCCTTCGATATGACCCAGGACTATATTAAATTTCAGTGTTGTAAGTGGCTATTCTTATCTTCCTCCCAAAGTTAGAGAAAACACTATTGCTATTTTTACATTCAGTGTAATATTGGGTGTGGGTTCCTCATATATAGCCTTTATTATTTTACATCTTTTCTTTCTATATTGGCTTTTTGAGAGAGTCTTTTCATAAATCATAAAGGGATATGGATTTCAATAATCTTATGACTTTATCTTTCATGTTGATTTGTTGTATCAAATCTACCAACCTTTGTGTGTTGAATTATCTCTGCATTTCTGCATTGGATTCCAATCTAATCTTAATACATCAACTTTCTGTAATGTAGTGACTTTGGGTAGCTAGTATTTTTACTCAGAATTTAAAATTTTCACTTACCAGAGAAAAAGATCAACAGTTTTTGTTTATCTTGTTAGATATTTTTCTGGATTCAACAGTAGAATTGCAGTGAACTTATAAAACAATGTAGCAAGTCTTTTTCCCATTTAAAATTTTGAAAGCATTTAAGAAAATCTGATACTAATTATTCTTAATCATTTTATAGAATTCAATGTAAACAATGAGGTCTAAAGTTTGTTTATATAAGAGTGATTTTAACTACTGTCTCAGTCTATTTATACTTCAGTCTTTTAGTTAGATGTCCCATTTTTGTTTGGTTCAGTATTGTTGGTGGTACATATTAAAGAATTCATCTATTTGTGTAGATTGTCCAAATATGCAGCATTCAATTTTTCATAGTAGTTTTTATGTTCTTTTACATTTCTGAATTATGAATGGCAATATTTACTTTTTCTGCTCTGATTTTTACTTGTCTATGTCTTTAGTCTCAGTTAGTTAGGCTGAAATTTATTTTGCTGATATTTTCTAACCCGTTTTTTCCTAATCTTATTTACTTTGTTATGATTATTTCTACTTCTTCCGCCTTGACTTGTCCTTACATTCCTAAGCATTTGAGGTGAACTGTTAAGTAGAGGTCATGTGCAGCANATGCTAGAGTCTCAAGGTTTGATTGGTATGGAATCCTTCCCTAGGAACCATCAATCATTTGAAGGTACTAATAGAGACTGGGTTTCAAGGTTCCTGCATTCAAAGAGCTGTAGACTTGGGTTAGAAGTCCTGCTAACGTGCCAATTCTGAGACCTAGATAAGACAGGGATTCTATTTCATTATCCTTCATCCCAAGACTGTAGGTAGAAAGGAGTATTCTCTCAGAGTTTTGCCTGACAAGTACAGACACTGGCAGGTCCTGGATCCACAGAACTCAGATCTGACCATACAAATCTCCAAGCTGGCTTGTAAAGTGGAGAACCTATTATGAGATTGTGTTCAGAAAGGTTCAGTGCAGGTTTAAGTAGGGAACTTAACCTGACACTGCACTGGGGTACAGACTCTGCTACGTTGCTAAGCTTCAGCCTTAGAGAGGTCTTTACATGGACACACAGATGCTAAGGTTGATAAATAGAAAGGAGGTTCCTCCTTAACATGGTGAAGGAAGTAAAGACTTCCTGTTTCATCAATATTGAAGTGAAACATCTGCTGCTTTCCCCTAAACTGAACATCGTACTTTCCACTATATGGATGTTTCAATAGATGTACATCTAAGTTATTTACCTGAGCTCAACCTGTTACTCTGGTTACCTCTGACCCATGCCTGTATAAGAAAGGAACCATTGGGATTTGGAGATAAAAGAATGCAGGTTTTTACTGATTCCCAGAACAGGAAGTTCAGTGGGTCCTTCTTAAATGGACCCGGCTTAGAGCATTGCATGAACACAGTAGGAATAATGTCAATATTACTAAGTTGGTAGTGACTCAAGTCAACTGTTTATTTAGATTTGCCTCTATCAAATGTCAGGTTTTATGCTTGTGGACATTGTTTGGGCATGGGGTTCTATTCTTTTCCTCTCTTTTACCTAAAACCCCACACAGGGCAGCAGAATACTCAATGCTGAGAGAATCATTTTGTTTCTTTCTAATATCCAATACTTCTGGATTTTACCTGGTCACTTGATCCCTTCTCTTTGACTTCAACACTTTACTACAATATCAAATCTAACATTCAGCTACATATTTATTGTTTTTGTTGAATATCCAGAAGGATCTAGGAAAAACCCTGGGTCCCTGAGACACCATCTTGAATCTCCTTTACATATACAACACTCTTACATTTGCCTTATATATAATGTTCAGTGCTTTCACTGTCCTCAGCAGGAAGAATGGGATCATAGATAAAGATGTCTCTACCCAGACTTTCAAACACCACAGTGGAGTGTACATGGGGAAACTCAAAGCCACTGGTTTTTACAGATATGCAGACTGAGTGTTTCACCCAGCCTGGGCCTCGGTTTTTCCTTAATAATTTCACTCGATGAAAGGGCCTATGGATGGAAGTTGTGAAATACTTTTCTACACAGATTTCCAGATTTGTAAGAAATTCTCCCATGTCTTCAAAGGTGTTAATTCTTTACATAAAGCTAGGCCTCTGAAGAGACTATGATAAAAAGAACATTTATGGCAGTCGTTTTAAAAAGCCTACAGTGAATATTTATATGAATCAATATATTCCTCAAGTAGCAACACTTATGAACCCTAGACAAATAAATAAATTTGTTCTGATGTATATTTAATCTATTAGTTTTTCTCACCTTGTCTGAGCATCCACATACACCTGTCTCTTATACACATCTAGATGTGTATAAGAGACAGCTACACACACACTACACACACACTACACACACACACACACACACACACACACACACACACACATATACACACATACCAAACGAACAAGCAAACAAAAACAAAATAAACAACAACAACAAAAGCCATTCCTGATGGATCCTTGCACTGCCCTTCTGCCATGAATGACACTGAGAATCAGGGAATTCTGGATTTGGAGATACACACTTGAAAACCAAGATGTACGGATCCAAGCAGGAGGACTACACAAAGGCAAGATCCTTTTCTTAAAAAAAAAAAAATTAAAAGAGCTATGGTATAGCTTAGTAGTGTATTGCCTCTGCAAGGCTCTGATTCCAATCTCTAATACTGTAAACTAGCAAGCAAAATGACAATACCAAAAATTAACTAGGGCAAGATTGACTCTGCTCCATCAGACATGTTTAAAGCTTCATGTCTTAGTAAAACAACAAAACAAACTGTTGCTTAGAATAGTAAAAAAATCAGATCAGAAAAAAAAAAAGTAGTGAAAATTTAGATGACAAACCACAAGGTACAATCACAGATAGATCCCCACATAGGCAATAATACACAGGACATAGGAAATCTGGTCATTCCAGAACTTTCACTGTCCCTCTGGTACTGATTGCCACACACAAGGTGTCAGTCACAGTAGGCAGTAAGTAGAGAGGGATTACAGACCTACAACCCTGCTCACTCAGTTCCCTCGGGACAGCATCTAACTATACACCACACAGATTATCATTCACCTGGCATTTTGTTTCTTTATCTTGATAGNTAATTCTGCAGTAATTCCTGTTCTCTTGGGTATTGTTACCTCTTNAGGTCAAGGTAGTTCTAGTAAATTTTGTGAGAAAGAGAAAATGAGCAACTTCTTCACGCCTCCAGCCTTCACTCGAGTTAAGTCAGGAAATCATCTCATTCTTGCCATGGAATATGGATACTAAGCATGTCTGACACATCGGAGAATCAGCCTAAAGTGATCTTGGAATGTGGCAGGAGCCAATGTGATTAGCTGAGTGACTGTGGCTAGCTCTGCAGAACAGGAGGAAGTGCCCTGGCCTAATCTGACTGAAACCATGTGAGAGCATACGACTACCCCTGAGTTATTTCTATAAAGTCAGTGTCAAGTTGTTCACTGAGCCAAGTATCAGAGAAACTATACTGAACACAAAAGCTTGCTGTATCGTCCTGAGTGAGGTAACCCAGACCCAGAAGGACAAACATGGTATGTACTCACTCATAAGTGGATACTAGATGTAAAGCAAAGGATAACCAGACTGCAATCCACAGCTCCACGGAGGACTCTAGGAAGGACGCATAGACTGCCCAGTGAGGGAGAACTGGATGAAATCCACATAGACAGACTGGAGGTGAGAGGGAGGAATGGAGAGCAACAAGATGGAGGATGTGAGCATAGGGGAATGGGAGGTTCGAGTTGGAACAGGGACACAGTAAGATAGCAAGGAAAGAGATACCATTATAAATGAAGACATCATGGGAATAGGGAGAAACAGAATGCTAGGGAGGTTCCCAGGAATACGCAATGATGACCCCACCTTAGACTAC
>LZPO01066966.1:35289-51073 GCA_001675575.1 Neotoma lepida
CTGAAACAATATCCTTTTTTAATTAAGGATTTTTTTTATTCATTTTACAAATCAATCACAAATCCCCCTCTCCTCCTTCCTCCTGCCCTTTCCTGCCTTCCCCCTTTCAACTCACCCCCTCATTCCCTCTTCCAATATGGCACAGTCTCCCATGGGGAGTCCCAAGAGCCTGGTACATTTAGTAGAGGCAGGTCCAAGCCCCTCCCCCTGCATCAAGGCTGTGCATGGTGTCCCACCATAGGTAGTGGGCTCCCAAAAGGCAGCTCATCCAAAAAGGATGGATTCTGATCTACTTCCAGGAGGTCCCTTAAGCAGATCAAGCTGCACAACTGTCTCGATTATGCAGAGGGCCTAGTCCAGTCTCATGGAGGCTCCACAGCTGTTGACCTAAAATTCATGAGTTCCCACTAGTTTGGTTTGGTTGTCTCTGCAGGCTTCCCCATTATGATCTTGATGCCCTTGCTCATAGAATCCCTCTTCCCTCTCTTGAACTGGACTCCTGGAGCTTGGCCTGGCGCTTGGCTATGGAACTCTACATCTGCTTCCATCAGTTACTGGATGAGAGCTCTATGATGACAGTTTTTATTATGATGATGATGACACTGATCTGATTACTGGGGTAAGCCATTTTAGGCACCCTCTCCACTATTTCTAGTAGCCTAAGCTAGGGTTATCCTTGTAGATTCCTGGGAATTTCCCTAGCACCCGGCCTTTTTCCCCATGATATCTCCCTCACTGCTCCCCCACTCCATCCCTACTCCACATGATCAATCTCCTTCCCTTATGGTCTCATCCTTCATCCCCCACCCTCCATTGCCCCCCTCATGCCCAGTTTACTCATGGAGATCTCCTCTATTTCCCCTTCTCAGGGCAATCCATGAACCCCTCTTAAAGTCCTCCTTGTTAGCTAGCTTCTCTGGAGCTGTGGGTTGTAGTCTGGTTATCCTTTGCTTTTCATTTAATATCCACTTATGAGTGAGTACATAACATGTTTGTCCTTCTGAGTCTGGGTTACCTCACTCAGGATGATATTTTCTCGTTCCATCCACTTGCCTGCAAATGTCACAATGTCATTGTTTTTTACTGCTGAGTAGTACTCCATTGTGTATATGTACCACATTTTCTTTATCCATTTTTCAGTTGAGGGGCATCTAGGCTGTTTCCAGGTTCGGCCTATTATGAATAATGCTGCTAAGAACATAGTTGAGCAAGTGTCCATGTGGTATGATTGAGCATTCTTTGGGTATATNNNCAAGAGTGGTATAGCTGGGTCTTGAGGAAGATTGATTCCCAATTTTCTGAGAAACCACCATACTGATTTCCAAAGTGGCTGTACAAGTTTGCACTCCCACCAACAGTGGACAAGTGTTCCCCTTGTTCCACATCCTCTCCAACATAAGCTATTATCAGGGTTTTTGATCTTATCCATTCTGACAGGTGTAAGATGATATCTCAGAGTCATCTTGATTTGCATTTCACTGGTGACTAAGGATGTTGAGCAATTCCTTAAATGTCTTTCAGCCGTTTGAGATTCTTCCATTAAGCATTCTCTGTTTAACTCTATTGCACATTTCTAATTGGGTTGTTCTGTATTTTGATGTCTAATTTCTTGAATTCTTTATGTATTTTGGAGATCAGTCCTCTGTCAGATGTGGGTTTGATGAAGCTCTTTTTCCATTCTGTAAGCTGTCATTTTGTTTTATTTACTATGTCCTTTGCCTTATGGAAGCTTCTCAGTTTCAGGAGGTCCCATTTATTAATTGTTGCTCTCAGTGTCTGTGCTACTGGTGTTATATTTAGGAAGTGGTCTTCTGTGCCAATGCAATCAAGACTATTTCCTATTTTCTCTTCTATCAGGTTCAGTGTAACTGGATTTATGTTGAGGTCTTTGGTCCACTTGGACTTGAGTTTGTGCATGGCAATAGATATGGATCTATTTGCAATCTTCTACATGTTGACATTCAGTTATGCCTGCACCATTTGTTGAATATGCTTTCTTTTTTCCATTGTACAGTTTTGGCTTTTTTGTTGAAAATCAGGTGTTCATGGATGTGTGGATTAATGTCAGGGTCTTCAATTCCATTCCACTGATGTACATGTCAGTTTTTATGTCAATACCAAGCTGTTTTTATTACTATAGTTCTATATAGATTGCAGGGTCTTATGGGGGGTTTTGGTGGAGGAGCCTGCCTGCTGAGGTCTTCCCTGCTGGCAAGCAATTGGGGCAGGGATGGGTGGGGATTCCTAGGCAAGGGTTGTGCCCCAGGGCCTATGGAGCCTGAAACAATATCCTTACAAATGGCATGAAGCTATTCTGTTTGTAACCAAATAAATACTTCCATGTTGCACATTTATCTTAAAATGTGATATTTAAATTCCTCATTGTATCTTGAATATGTTGACATTAGTTTATTACCTTCATATATTACCTAGCCATATGTACATAATCCATTGGTTTATTTTAAGCCAACCTGGAGTTTCTCTACATCTCTGTCATGTATATCATAGCATATTTACTTCTCTCCTTGTGGACACTTAAGATATGCAAAACTTCATGGATATGTAGCCTCTCTGTACTTATGCCCATTTGTGTAGGTTTCCTAGAACCTCATAAATTCTTGAGCTGGTTTATCTGTAAAACAAAATAAACCTTCCCTTCCTTAGCCTTCCTTAAGTTTTTTTTTTTTAAATGGGGGGAGGTATTTTATCACAGCAATAAGACAAGTAGTTAATACACACTGAAAGACAGATTGAGAGAAGAAAACCATCTCAAATTCTTCTAGTTGCTATGGCAGGAAGGAGAAAACAAATAAAATCTCACATTGCAATTAAATGACTTATCAAAGAAGTTAAGTTCATCCTTTCTTCTCAAAATTCATTGGACAAAAGTTATTGCATGACACACTCAAACTCAACTTGAAGAGTAAATTCAGTTCTGCCATGTGGAGAGAAGGCAGGCAGCCAGCAATACTTGATAAGCTAGCTACACTATGCCTGGAATGTCTGCTTCAACATAACTCTTTTCTCTTTACAGTTGTGACATTTCTTAAGTACAAAAAGGAAAATATCTGTAAGGTATGTTTTCTGAGTAAGATTGATGCTGGTTGACACAGCAAGGGAATTTTCTGTTTCCTTAGTTTTTATTAAAGTATTTCTCACTTACATTGAGTGTTTTACAGTGTATCCATTTGAACCAAAGCTCTCAGAATTATCATCTCCTTAGAATCAACAAATAATTGTGTTGCTAAAATTCAATTTTAGACAATCAAGTAATGTTCTGATTTTACATTTTATTTGTATACTCTTAAGTAGTATTGAGTCATGTATCAGCTGTAATTTTCTATGATTTGTCTTTTCATGTCTATNTTTTAGTATAACATTTTTAGTATTTTTTTGAGAATTTTTTACAATACGTTTTGATCATATTCACCCCATCCCCACAAATCCTCCTAGATACACCCACCCCAAGGCTATCCATTTTTTGTTTGTTAATAATCCAAGTCCAATTTGTGCTTCCCATGTACTCACAGGTGTGAAACATTTCCCTGAATCATGCCAACCTAACCCCTCCCCCATTCATGCTAGAATGCTATTTCTTGATCTTGTACAGGTCTTTCGAAGCCAAGCACATCCTCTGTGAGTTCATGAGTACAGTGGTTCTGTCATGTCCAGAAGGTACTGCTTCAGAGTGGTCCTCCCTGACCTCTGGCACTTACAATCTTTTCTCCCTCTCTTCTGTGATGGTGCTATAGCCTTGGGTGTTCATGCAGGGTTTATTTACACATTACATTTATAGCCCTGCACTCCACTGGCTCAGTTATTCTCTGCCTTTGACCAGTTGTGAGTTTCTGTGTTAACCACCCTGCTGCATGGGGTTAAGAGCTGTGCTGGTCTATAAGCATCAAGAAATAAATTTAGGGAGCAATTGATACTATGTTCATTTAGCAGAATAATAGACTCAGAGATGAACCTATTATTTTAGTTATTTTATACTTGATTTTTTTCAGAATTATTTCTTTTTCTTAGTAAAACAAAATTGGAATTTATTAAGACTATATTTTAATATATATTTATGCACAGTTGGAAAGAGAGATGTGTCAAGGACAATAATACTCACTGTATGGTAGGAATAACCTTCTCAAGAGAGAATTCAAGGCTATTAGTTATTGTGGTTTCTAATATATGCTAAATGTGGATATTTATCAATAATGTGTCTTTTTATCTGTCCTTTCATTATACATTTTCCAATCATTTGTGAAAGTTCAATGTACTTTTTCCTGAATTACTCATACTTTTGTCTTATTGGAAATAATTTCCTATCTTGAATTTATGAATATATAATATATTTCTTTGAACTGAGCTGGATTTTTCCATATGCCAGGATTGCCTTTGCATACTTCAGAACATTGCAGACTAATCTATTTTTCCCTGTACACATGTAATTTTATTTATTTATTTATTTATTTATTTATTTATTTATTTATTTATTGGTTTTCAGCACACTTCCATCCCTGTACACACAATGCCATCAGTACACTGAGAGGGAAGCAGTCCTTGGATGGAAGCAGAAAGGGATTCTGAGCCTGTACAGAATGTTGAAATAACTGCAGACTGGCTACTGCCTGCCCTGCTGATATCATCACCCTTTCTTAGCAATTTTAAAGTATAGTAACGAAATTACTGCTTTCTGCTNTAATTCCCACTCCTTTCCTCCTCCAACTCTTATATGTGAAATTACCTTTCTGTCCTGTTGACGTCTGTATTTCTATTAGCACATCTGAACATACAACATGGCTTCTCTTAACTTTTAGTTATTTGTGTGTGCTTGCAAATTTTTATGTAAGCGTATAGACACTAGCATGCCAAGAATACACATGGAGGTCATGGGAAAAGTTACTGAAGTTGGTTTTCTCCTTCCATTGTGGAGGTTCCAGAGATCAAACTTAAGCCTTCAGGTTTCACAGTATGTTCCCCTCTTCTCACATCATCCCCCAAATCTTAAGATTTTTTTAACAAGTATTGATATAGAGAAGAATACATCCTTTGCTTATCATTAGTAAGTTACTAACCATGAAAGAATTTTAACCAGTTTTAAAATTCCTTTCTTTAGGCAAAACAAAAACAAAAACAAAAAACCTGTGGTCCCTATGGCTTTCCTATATTAGATTGAATAATTGTTCATGGCTATTATTTATCTTTTCATCCTTTTATCCTGTCTTCATTAATGCCTCTAAGCTTTCTTCTGGGTTGCAGATTTCCTGATATGTCTTGGGTCACAAGGATGAAATTGAATAAAAGAGTTTTCAGATCACTTTTGTGATCTCATTAAGGAAGGAGTCTCAGACAATCCTGACACAATCATCTACCAAACCTACAGCTTTTTAAGCTATTGTATTGGGGATTAGGTTTATGGTTCTTAGAGGCACACATACATTCATATCATAACACAATCTTTACAAAAACCCATGCTAAGAAGAGTGGCACCTTGATATTTACATTTTACTTTGCAAAGATTTTACACCTGNGTTTTTATGTGAGATTGGAATGTGTTGCTCTTACTCAGGCTTCACTTTTGCTCTGTTTTGAAATTTTTATAAACTTATAAAATAATAATGAGTTTCTCCATTTTTCCTATTCTCTAGAAGTATTTGTGTTACATTGATATTAATTGTTTGTTAAAACTTTAATACAAGACATTTGTAAGTGTGTGCNGTCTTGAAGTATATTTAGAAAATATCTAAATATTTGCCTTTGAGTATTCATTTTTATTATTAATTTTTATTTTGCTTTAGGGTCAGATAAAAGTAGTTTCAATATTTGTGGAGTGTGGTTTCACAGCATAAAAATGACTTCATAGTTTTACATTATGCTCAAGAAACACATGTGAACTGTTTTTGAGTGATGTGCTCAGTTCCTGTGCTCTGAAGTTATTTGTTGCTGGCCTTTGCTTTGCTCTTTCTAATAATTTTATGGACTCATTTCCTTGATTGCTCAGAGGTATATTGAAATGTACTATGATGATTGCAGATTTGTCATTCTCTGTATATGTGATGGGTCAGATCATTTGTGACTCCTCAAGCTCCTGTGTTGAAGGTTTAGTCCCAAAGCAGCTCTGCTCAGAGGCAATGTCTTTAGGAAGAGATTGGGTCATGGGAGTTCTGACATCAATGATGGATTAATCTATTGATAGCTCATAGTCTACTGGGTTTGGGTTCAGAATGTTAATTCTCTCTGAATTCTCTGTGTGACTTCCAGCCACATGAGTGGAACAGCTCTGTCTCACAATATACTTTCTATCATGATGTGCCCCCTTTTCTCTTCACATGTCCAGAATCAACAGTCCAGTGACCGTGAATGAAACTATGAGCCAGAAAAACAAATCCCTTTTAAAATTTATTTTATAGAGGCTAAAATCTAATTAATGCAAGCATGTTTGTTTTATGTGTAAATATTTACTTATAAAATTTGGAAATAAATTATTTGATACATATTACCATATTACTTAAATAGCAAAGCTTCTTCATGATGAAATGTTCAGTTAGTAATGTTTTAAAGCATATTTCCCTGACAATAATTAAGCTTCACGATTATTCTTTTGATTACAGAAAACATATTTGGGGCATGACTACTCCCTAGACTCTCAGGTGAGGTAACATAACCTAATAAAACACATCATTGTAGTTTTAGACACATAAGCTTTGATGAGCTTCAGCTCCCACTTATGTTGTGGGGACTGTGACTGATGCTCATGAATATGTACGACAATCTTGTACTCTGTGACCTTCAAGTTTTCTTCCTAGCTTCACACAGTTTTCAAGTTTCTATTGCTCTAAGTTGGACATGGCCAGCCCATGATATAAGATAAATATCCTTATATTCCAAGTAATTCANCAGCCCAAAGTAAAANTGGAGGTCAGAAGTTCATGATGTTTTTTTTATAGTTTCAATATAATAAGGTTTTTAAAGCTGATTTTTCTTATAGACCACACATACCGCAAATAGAAATTTCTCTCAGATTTTTATCTCTTCTGAAAACCTTAGGGTCATCCAATAGAGAAATAACAAAAGATGATAGTTCAGGCTGAGGGAAGCCAGGCTAGGAATGACTCAGACTAGAGATGACGCCTCTGTCTCAGCAGGAGAAGGAAATCTGTAATTTGTACAGCAGGGCTGTCTCCTTGCCAAGTACATTTCACTCCAGTGCTGCTGGCCAGCAGGTTTATTATCAAATATGACAGAATATAATAAATAAATATTAATACTTTTGTGTCTTGCACAAAGTACAGAATTTTAAAGCCAGAAAGGTTAAAAATATTTTCAAAACTTCCCAATTTACAAAAATCAAGTTTGGCTCCAGTAAAATAATAATCTATTATTTTCTCATAGTATCTTTTAGTGAAATATATTGATTATTGATTTATTTATATAGAATCTTCCAAAAGTATACACCTATAAAGATATATAAATTCCTTATACCATTTTAAATAGTGTGNTTTTCTTTTTTTTTAACTTTTATTGATTCTTTGTGGATTTCACATGCATTCTGATCTTACTTATCTCTCTGTCTCCTGGCATCTGCCCTCTGCCCTTGCAACCCTCTCCCCCCCAAATTGAAAACAAATTTAAAACAAACAAAACAAACAAAATAAAGAAACGAAACAAAACGAACAAAGAAAAAAAAAAAGAAGAATCTGGTCATGGAAATTGTAGTGTGGCCTATTGAGATACCCAGTTTACCCTTTAGTCCACTCACTTTTATATGCAAGTGTTCAATGCCGCAAGTCATTGGTCTGGCTCGAGGCCTCTGGCTTCTGCTACACCACTGATAATGAGCTCTCACAGTGGCTCCTCTTGGATATCTTGTTGTCCTGAGTCATGGAGATCCTCCTGTCTTGGATCTGTAGGTTCCTCACTTTCACATGCGCCAACAGTTCATTTGAGGTAGATGTCAGGGTGGGCCAACTCATAGCCCTGGTTCTGGGCCTGTGTGGTAGCTGAGTTGATAAGCTCTCTAGCTTTCCCTCATCGTCACTATCCAGATAAGCTCTCCAGCACTTGGCTAGCTCACCCAACACAGCCTTCAGCAAGGACCAGGGTCAGTTCTCTTGCTCTCTCGTCAGTCACCTCAGACAGTGTCAGTGTTCAAGGACCATACCATGGCCAGGGCCATACTAATCTGGGTGGTCGGTGCTGCTGCCTGGAGACATGGAGATGTCTGGACACAGGCTGCTGCCTAGGGACATGTCTGGGTCTGTGGCCCTGCAGTGGCTAGGGTCTGGTGTTGTATCCATGGCTCCTGTCACCACTGAGGGCTCTCCAGATGTCCAGGGTCTTGTCAGCCACCTGAGACTGTGTTGGTGTCCAAAGGCCATGCCGTTACCTGGGCCATACTGATCTGGGTGGCCTGTGCTGCCACTGGGGCCATGGTGACATCCAGGTCAAGGTGCTGCCAAGGGCCATGTCTGTGTCCTTAGTCTTGTTGCAGCTAGAGTCTCTGATGATGTCCATGGCCCCTGTTAGCACAAGAACTCATTGGAACCATGCTAAGTTGAGCCAGCCCTGCCCTTCACTGGCCCCAGGATAGCTAGTCCTGCCCCTTACTCAATACTGCAGCAGGCAAGCTGGCCTCCTCAGGGGAGACTTCTCCTCCTCATGCTGGAAAGATGGCCTCACTCCTCACCACAAATATGCACCTCACCTGGGCAGCACACTAGAGCTGACCCTCTTGTTGGGCACGCAAGTGAGCAAGCCCTGGGGGTATGAGAGCAACAGAGCTGACCCTGTCCCCCTCTTCTGCCATGCAGTGGCATGGGTGAGAGAAAGAAGCCCTCTCTACTCTGCCGCTTGCTGCCCATGTCAGACGAGAGAGCTGGTCCAGGGGTCACAAGAGTGAGAATTAGCCCTGCCAGCTGCAGCACACTGGAGAGCAGGCCCTTCACCCCACCTTGGCAGTACACTAGAGCTGACCCTATTGTCCAGGGTGCAGGTGAGCCAGCCCTGAGGGTGTGAGAGCAAGAGAGCTGACCCTACTTCCCCACTCATATTCCCGCTACAAAAATTGGAAGAGAGGGCCCTGTTCCTTGCCTGGGCAAAACAATAGAGCTGGCTTTGGTGATGTGAGTGTCGGGGACCCAGTCATCCACATGGCCCTTGGTGGTAACAGGAGCCCTGGACATCAACTCATATCCTGGCTGCTGTAGGGCCATGGACCCAGACATGGCCCTTGGCAGCAGCCCTAGCCTGGATGACAACATGGCCCTGGATGACAGTACAGGCCGCTCAGATCAACATGTACCTGGTGGCAGCATATCCCTCAGACACCCTCATGGCCACAAGTTGTAGCCCAGACCTCAAGCATNTATGTGGTGTTTGATGACAACATGGGTTACAGTCATCAATACAGACCGTGGCTGCGGCAGGGTCACAGACCCAGGCATGGCCCTCGGCCACAGCCCTGGTTTAGACAATACCATGGCCCCAGTTGACACCAAATTGGCCTGCTCCCACAGTGGCATAGCCCTTGGATACCAACGTGATCACAGGTTATTGCCTGGACCCTGTGCATCTATATGGCCCCTGTTGGCAACATGGGCCAGGGACATCAACCAGACCCCGGCCATGGCACGATCACAAAACTAGACATGGACTTCTGCGCAGCAGCAGTAGCAGCTTGGGCTAGGATGTTACCATGGACTCAGGTGGCTGTGCAGGCTATCCAGATTAGCATGGTCCCCATGGCAACATGGTCCTCAGATACCAACATGGCCCCAGGTGTCAGCCTAGACCACAGGCCCCTGCAGGGACCCCAGCAGTGACAGAAGCCACAATCATCAACACAGGCCTCATTGGCTGCTCGAGGGCCCTGGACCAAGACCTGGCCCTTGGTCATAGCCCAGGCCCAGATATCACCCTGGACTTGGGTGTTCAGCTGGCCATTCACATCAGCCATTCCTCACCACACCTACCTCACCAGATCAGCCTTTCTCCCTAGCCCACGAACCATTCTGTCTCTTGCTCTCTTCCACTTCCCCGCCTTGTGTTCTCCCACCATAATGGTGCCTGACCACCAAACACCAGGGCTTTTGTCTGGGTCACAGGTGGCACTTGGTTGAGTACTGCCCATCCCAGCCACAAAGCATGTTGTCGAGCTGTTGCCTTTCCTCTCCCCTGTGCCTTGGCCCAGTGACCTCTGGCCGTGTTTAGTATGATGGCCTCTGGCACCAAGCAGATCCTGGGTCATTTGCCCCTCCCCCTATATAAAAAAAGTGAGAAGGAGCCATCTGTGTCCTCCAATGATTCAGAAAATAGTGTTTTTCATTATATAAACTTATTTTATACAAAAGTATACACTTTTTACAAATTTTCCTGATGTATTGTCAAATATATTTTAAAGAAAATTTAAAATGTAATATGAAACACCCAAAATGTTTCTGACTCTAAGGTTTTGAATTTTATTTTCTGCATCAACCATGAAAAAATTATTCATTTTACTAATAAGTGTTGTTCAATTAATTTTTTTGAATTTATGTACTTTATTCCAATTACTTTCCCCTCTCTCTTCCGTTGTCTGTCCCCCATGCCTACCGCCTTTCATTCTTTCCTAAATATTCTTAATCCATTGCTTTCCTCAATAGAGCCAGCAGATGTTAAGTATTTGTTTATTATCACTGGCATGAATGACAATGATTGAAGAATGCTCATGGTATAACTTTATCTATGCTCATGCAGTTCCAGCTGCATTCACTCCAAATACCTTTCTAAGACCTGTGAGTTCAAGGGTGTGAACATTCATATGTTGCAACTAAATTCTATTATTAATGCTCAACAGTTTAAAATTCACTTTGATTTACAAAATAAAGTATTTAGAAATTCATATTTAAGTCAATTTTATGGAAGAAAATGGTTACCAAAACATCATTTGAAGCATCTTCAGATAGCCCTGTGTCTTGCTGTTCATGGAACTTGAGTTTAAACAATGGTTTTCAACTCCTCTAAGACAGAAAAACATGGCTCATGTTCAGCATCATCAGTGTCATGGGGAACTTATTAACAAATCCCTAGCACAACTCCACTAGTATCTCCATGAGAAGACAAGAGCTGTATCCATGTGCAGTCAGCTCATCTTCCAGGGGATCCTAACGCATACTCAGGTCTGAGTCCTGATTCCAGGCATCTCCAACAGTCCTTGTCTCTTCTTTGTAAATGACACAACATACTATAATCCCAGTTGCCCTGAGTGTAAGTCCTACCTTTTCCCAGGTCACAAAACATCCATAACAGATGCAGAACAACAGCTGCTTCCCCAGCTCAAGTGCAGCCAAGTAACAGAATTATAACACTTTAGAAGTTAAAGAAATTTGTTCAGTGTGTATTCTATGCTCCTAAGTAAGTCTAAGAACTATTTCACTCATAATTTCCAATTCAGTGTTTATCAATTTTGGTGAACTTGAATCTTCATAAAGCAATCAGTCATAATTTGGTTATTATTAATTATGCAGTGTCTTCACAGTAGCCATCTAAGAAGTATCTATTGTCTAAATAACAATTAACTACATTAGCAGGAAAATATTTTCCATAGATCAGGGCATTAAAAATAATACCACATCTCCACCACACCCTCTTTCTAATGGTGAAATTTTAATAAAAACACCCTTGCTCTGTTGGTCATAATACTATATAAATGGACAGATTTATAGTCACTAGGAAGTGGAGGACAGTTTGTGTGATTCAGAAGGGTCTTCTGAAGTGTAGAGAAATAGGAAAGCCATGACTCATTCAATTTATCTCTGATTCACAGAGATACCCCATAAAAAAAAAGATTGTTGACTTTCTATAATAAGTAGTAATTAGAAAGAGAGCAATCAATTTTCTCAGTATATAACATTGCTTCTTAAATTTTCCATTCATCATCCTTTTTATTAGAAGTTGTATACGCCCCTGGGAATATAGATATATAAAGTAGGATATAGGACAAACCATAACTGATAAAAAATCATAAAAATTATGTAATTTTACAATTTACTAAAGAATAAAGCAAACTTACACAACAACAAAATGTATGGTATTCCTCATAATTATAGCAAGAATTAATTCTTGGCTGGATATTTGATACTGTAAGACACAGAGCATCTCCAATATTTTTCAGAATTGATTGATATTTCATTCTTATAATTATCAAGGTTAAGTATGTGTTTTCACATATACTTCATAAATATGTATGACAAAAATGACAAAAGTATTTTTAGCAATTCTCTCCTAATCCTGAGCTAAAAATTCACTGAACGATTTTTATAAAGTTCAAGTTATCAATTCAAGTAGAATTTTTATAAACAAATATTTTAACACACTACAATCTAAAATATTCTTTTAAAAATAAGCTTTATTATTAAAATCTTGNAAAGAAAGTTTTAAAAAGTCACACACCAAAATTAAGCATATACATCTTTATCTATCCATAGTCTATACATCACAATGAACTTCCATATAGAAAGTAACTCTGAAGTTATGAAGCATCACATTGGATTTCACCTTAAATATCAAATATATTTTTATGCATTTATCCACTATAAAATGAAAAATCCATGACAGAATTACAACTAGATAACAGCTATCTTTATAAAATCTTATATAACTTGTGCACATTACCTGAATTCAGTCCTTAATAATAAAAATAAAATATAGCAGTTTGGTATTTAGAAATAACAACAAGAAAATACTTAATTTACTTTCCATAATGAAACAATCATGTTTCTATAGGAGCATAAAACTCTNCATGTACAGTAAAAGAATTTTAGTTCATAACATAGAATCTCTCTTAGCTGAAGTGCCACAGGCAGTGTGGGCTAGGATGGCATGTGCAGTACAAAGAGTGTATGTTGTATTCAGAACCAAGACTACAGTGATGTCTCACTATGCAACATGAACAAGCCCTCCCAGAAACACCTTGGATTCATTACAAGTTTGATTTTGAATTAATAGTTCTTCATTGCATAATTGAGAATACTTTTGCTATTGAAAAATCTCAGAACACCATATTTGATTATGCCACCCTACAGCTCAAGAAACTGACAGACTTCATGGTCCATCATGACATCTACAAAGATAACCCTTCTCTTTAACAAATAAACCACCCACAAATTCATATTGATATCCATATAAATGTATCTATACATATAATCATTATACACTGCCCCCTTTGGTTAATCAAAAACTGTATTCAAAATGATAGTCTGATATGTCTAGGAGTGTCTAGAATAATTCTTTACTTTTAAGAAGATGGACAACAAGTCTTATAGAAAAAAAACATAGCATCAGATCTTGTGGTGATATATTGTATACCCCAATAAAGCTTACCTGGGGATCAGAAGACAGAGCCAGCCACTAAATTAGACAGAGGTCAGGCAGTGGTGTCACACACCTTTAATCCTATCACTCAGGAGACAAGATCCGTCTGGATCTCTGTGAGTTCAAGGCCACACTGGACTGCATGAGAGAAACAGAACCAGGCAGTGGTGACACACACTTTAGTCCCAGGAAGTAATATGGCAGGACACAGAAAGGTATATAAGGCATGAGGAAACAGGATCTCGCTCTCTTGAGGCTGAGGATTTCCTAGAGGTAAGCTGGTGGCTGGTTGTTCTGCTTCTCTGATCTTTCAGCTTTCCCCTCAATATCTGTCTCTGTGTTTTTTTATTATAAGACCTTTTAAAATTCATGTTACAAAAACTTAAGAGCAAAAACTGCAGGTATTCTGTAAGCAGGCATCTTTTTTCAAATTCCAACTCTGATAAGTGCCAGTTTTCTTTTGTATGACTTTTCCCAGGGAGGACACAAACAAATGTCTATTCACCATGGCAGACCAAAGTAAGGATCCCACCAAACTTCAACTTTGTGCGCTAATGAGCTATCTTATTAAGAGTATTACAGAAGTGTGGGTGAAGAGTTACTTGCAGAAGCGTAGATGGCACAAAGGCAGATATGTGATAGTGCCACATAAGTGACAATTCATGAAAGCTGCATCCTAGGAGCTCTCTGCACCACTTGCAGTGTTCTTGACGGGTTCCAGAGTATCTTCTCTCCCTAGCAACTCTTCCTGTTTGTGCAACTTTGGGGAGTAGGGCCTTGTGAAGCTTGTAAATTTCAGCTCTATGGGATTCTAGAGGTTTGGTAGCTTCATGAGTCTCATGAACCTCACCTCCCTTCTAAAAGAAAAGTTTTTAATTCAGTGGAAATTTATCCACACTTTGGGCACTTGACTTTGTCATCTATTTTATAAATTGTTGAGTAATAATAGTACTTCCCTAGTAAAGGCAGGAATATCACAACACATTACCACACATAGAAAGTCTATATATAGGTAATGCCTATTACAGTTGAGAATAGAATACCTAAAAGGGATCCAGGCAAGATTCCATGTATTTCCCTTACAATAAGTTCTGAAGTGATATTAAATATGAATTGACCATAAAGACCTGACTTTAAGTAACTTAAGATTGGTNTTTCATAAATAATATCTCCCTCTAATCTCCACTGAGGATTCAATTCAAATTCACAAGTCTAGGTCAACCAGGTGACATTTGTTTGTAAAAATATTTTGCAAATGACAAAAAGTAAAATGAACAACAAAATAACAAATGCCCCAGGTCTTTGCCTGGGCTGAATGGTTCCTGGGTCTGTTAGCATTTAGGCATCTGTACTGGCCTACTCCATTTATACATCTATATTGGCCTGTCCTTAAGGTCCTGACGGATATATCCTCAGCTGCTCTTCTAAGAGCATGCCCTGTGTCCATTCACTATGTTTCCTTATAAAAGGCGGGCCTTACCCACCTCCCATCTTTTTCTCTTTCTCTTCCTTCACTCTCACGCCCAGGGACCAGTTTCTGCTCCCTTCTCTGCCCCTTCTCTCCCCTCCCCTCAATAAACCTCCCATGTGGGCCCTGTTTTATGGCATGACTCCTTCCTGCCATTTTTAAAACACAACAGGATCTCTTCTCTGATCTCTTCCCCAAGTATTCCTCAATTCCCTCAGAAGTAGGCCTTAATAGTCTGTGAATGTGATTCTTTACCTCCCAGTACTGTATCCATTCATGAGACTCCACTCATGCATGCCTTCCTCAGGTAAGATTTCTTCTGATTAAGAAAATAGTAAGTAAATAGTTTCCCTGATATTTGCAGTTGCATAGCTATTCTTATGGTGTAGTCATAGAGAATTGTATGCTTAATATCTGTACTATGCCAGATCTCAATACATATCAATACCTGGAAAGTGAGTGCTTATGTACTTTACCCTAGAAAACAGGAACTAACTAGAAAAGACAAAATGCTGACTATGAGAGATTTGTATATGATTTGTTAAACATATGATAAAAAAGGCAAGGTAGAAAAGGCAGATCTCCATATTTTCATCAGAGATATTCTTTAAAAACCAAAGCAATAAAATAAAAGAAAGAAGGAACAAAAAGATCCAATGGCTTTGTTCAAGGTGCTGGAAGAAATGATTTTGAAGTTAGTCCACAGTAAATGGTTGAAAAGGAAAGACTGCTGTATTTGTTGGTCCTTTCCATAAATATTGAAAATTTCAGCTGCTTCAATATACATATTTCTAACTTTGTGTNAATGTGCAGTGAGGAGGTGTTTTCCTTCATTGCATCTCAATATGATTATAAATATAAATTACTGTCTTTACAAACAGTAATCATTTGATTACTAAATTAATTTTAGACTGAAAATAATCCTTTGTCCCCACTCTTATCAGAACAATGGTTGAAGATTTGCAGTTCTGC
>LZPO01066967.1:0-20942 GCA_001675575.1 Neotoma lepida
AGAGAGAGAGAGAGAGAGAGAGAGAGAGAGAGAGAGAGAGAGAGAGAGAGAGAGAGAATAGCAACCATTCAAATGCCTTACAGTTGATTTCTAAAGAGATATCATTTCTGGTTTATTGTGAGTCTCATTAATTCTTATGTGGAGCAGATCTGTAAAGAATATGTCTGTTTTCTGAGGAAACAAAGCTAGGAAAAGGGTGTTATGACTATAATTTTATGTATTAAAAGTGTTTCAGTGAAAATAACACTTGTATAAAAGAATAAGGAGAGGATTTGGGTCCTTCAGGTATCTAGAAAGAGTGTACTAGGTAACATACACGAATAACAAAGGTCCAGAAGTGAAACATATCTGGTAATTATTCATAACGGCAAGGGGGGCAAAGTGACTGGAATCAAACTGATCAAAGAAGATGAGATTAGTCATTGAGGTCAGAAAAATGAATGGATTCTTTATGTTTACAGAGATGTTGGCTTTTACACTGGGTCAAATAAGGAAATAACGGTGCATGCTGAGCTTGGTAATCCATAACTTGACTTCCATTCTAATAAGCTACACAGCTCTGTATGCTATGTTAGTAATAGACTGTCAGAAAATGAAAGCAGAGATTGCCTCAGCAAATTCTATCTTTAGATAAAAGATGTTTGAGTTAATATCATAGCTTGTAAGATGGGATCTTACAAGGAGACTNTGGATCTAATTTGAAAATACAGAGGAATTAAATAACAGATAATTTAATGTAAGATCATATTGAAGAAGTCAATCTAAAAGTTTTCTGATTTGTTATTTATGTGATGATTCTTTTATGGCACAATAGAGACACTGAGTAGGAGCATAGATACCCAAATGTAAATTTCAGGCTGAATATGAAATCTTTAGACTCATCTTGGCTTTAACAATCCTCATATTAAAATTATTTTAAAATGTGCTTATAATGAGCATGTATAGTCATTTTACTTGACATTATTTCTTAAATGATACATTATCACACAAATATTTACTTTACATTTGTTTTAAAAGGTAATCTGGAAATGGTTTGAAGCATTCAGTAGAATATATATTGGATTTGAAAATAGTATGCAATCTTCTATAAGGAATTTAAATAATCTTAGATGTTGTCATCAACAGAGAGGACTGGAGTCAGTCCAACACAGATGATGAGTGATGGCGCCATAATTATATTTAGTTGTGCAAATAATAGTCCATAACTATAACACACTGTTTTGGCTGAGTTATTTGAGAAGAAGACATCATGAGCAAGATAGGACAGCAAGATGTTTCTTGGGAGCCAGGTCGTTGTAGGAGCATCAATTATATTCATAGAAATCTTAAGACCTTCAGCCTTGGCTGAAGTAGTTGCAAAAATTGTACACCTCACCATGTCCTGCCAACACTGTGAAGATTGTGGCCAATGTCCTGCCACTTTCATAATGAGAGTGTTGCACTGAGCAAGGATGGCCAATCTTAGTAATCAACAAAATAATGAGAAGCACTTTCTTTTTAATAGAAAGGATTAGAGGTAAACACCAGTTATAATGCAAGGCTTAAATGAACTAAGAAGCTATGTTCACATAAATAATGGTATTTTCACTTCCTAATTAATAATGTGAAACACCAAATCATTTTAAAACATTTGGAATTATTTGCAAAGTCTATCAGCTAACAGTTCAATTCCTCTCTCTCTTAATTTCATTAGAAGCAAGGAATTGAAAAAAAATCAACAATTCTGTACTTTATTTTTTATCAAAATTATTACCATCTATTTTATTCTCATAGTATTTCATTTAATTTTAAAATGATAATTAAGCCTACTAATGCTCTTATTTAAAGATGTCATGTTAAACCTCTTTCATCAGAAGGAATTGCAAAATTCTAAACATTTTTATTACAGGTATGGTGTTGGCAATATAATAACTTTTTGTATGTTNATTTTAAGCATATTTTCATTAAAGCTGCCCAGCTACAATTTAGTTAATTCAAATTATAAAGTATATGTTATAGAATATAAACAGAAAATCAAATTATCATTTCCTATTCATTGTCCACGCAGCACCTGTTTTTTTGAGTAAATGTTTAATTGCTTTTCATTTCAAGTAAGACTATGAATACATGTTCCTGTGACATTCACTGTGAACTTTAATGGTATAATAATCATGTAACAATTATTTCCATATGTTTGTTCCATACACATATATGTATGTATGTGCATATGTATCCATATATGTATGTATAAACTTATTGCTGCTTTCAATACTCTAAGGAAATGACTGCTTCAATCTCATAAAAATTTTCTCAAGTGAGAAATTCCTCTGTAATGCTCAGGTAGTTAAGTACAAACCGCCAGCACTTTTCACCATGTAATTTTAAAGTATAGCTCTATATACCCTGTTCCATAATATGTTAGTTAGTGCTTGCTAAAGATTTCTGAAGCTATGTTTCATCCTTCACAAAAAAAGTAATGAAAAAAAGAAAGAAAAGAAAAGGAAAGAAATGACAAAAAATCATGTATCTCAATGAGATAGTTTTAGGAGTAGGAGTTTTGATTTTTGTCAAGATTTTAGATTCTGGAACTGTACTTTAGTGTTCAGGGCCAAAAGACCATAGTAATATTCAGAAGTCCTAAATTTCACAAGATAATTGTTGATATGAACTATTAAAGAACAACCCTGCTGTCTATTCAGTAGGCACATTCTTATATCAACTTAGAGTGCTGCATTTGAAAACGAATCAAAGTCTTTTGTGTTAATTAAGGACAACACAGCTCTCATGTATCTTTAAAGAACAATAATAATGTGAAAGTAAACATTCTTTGAAAAGACAAAGTTACATTTCAAAGAAAGACATTCAGTGTAATAGAAAAGAAATAGTAACTTCTTTTGTCTTGTCATTTAAAGATAAATTTCAGTTTAAAATTTTTAAGTAATTCAAGTAGACAGAACACATCTGTGAACACATCTGCCTCTCACTCAATTTATATGTAAATATTGCTACTATCTTCATTTTTATTTTGTGTAGCTTGTCTTCTCACAGTTGAACATAAGTTCTGACACAATAATATCTATTCTATTAGATTGAATTTTGAATTAATTTCAACTAAGACAAACAAAAGGAGATAAAAGCTTTAGCAGCCATTAAACTAAGATATTGTATGCTTCACATGTACAATACTAGTAAGGGCTGGCTTTATAGTACTAGCACATTTTACATACTTCCAAGCTATTCTGTGGTAGTAAAAGTCATTAACTTTTTTCAGGTCATTAAAATGACCATTGAAAAAAATGTAATTTCCACTCACAAAATTGTGAATTAAGAACTATTAGTGTCGTATTTTTTTCTGGAAGTGTCTGATAGTCTCGAATATTTCCTTCCTGAAGAAAAACTAGCATTTCAGAGAATATTGCATTTAAATATAAATTAGAAATCATGAAAACGTTGTGTCTAGTCATGTGACTGAAACTTTTCTTTCTCACGATTCAATCTATGCCTGACAACATTTACACTTAATATCAATAACACAATTACATAAACATCAATAGTTTCCCCAATTTAATCATTCCATCCTGTTCTTTCCCATATAGACAATATGTATCCCATGAGTCTATAGGCTTGTTTATAATTTCATTTTGTTTTCAATGATGAAGTTTATTGCAGTCTTGATTACCCTGGCTTTGCCCTTTTGTAGTATCATGTCACAATTAGCAGGGAATTTATAACACATATCCCTTGTCCTCCAGTGAACTAACCAAAGTATCAACAGTGAATTAAAAGAGTATTCATCTTTTTATAATCCTTCCTAACAGTGAGTATATAACAAATAGAATGTATTTTGTAGTCTTTTACTATTNCATTTTGTTATTAATAGAGTACACTTTTGATTAAATGATGTTAACACAACGTATTGTTTTCTCAGTCATTAGCTTTGTGCAGGATGGTTTTATGTCAACTTGATACAGTGAGTTTCCTGAAAGGAGGGAAAATCAATTGAGAAAACACCTGTATCAGATCCTGCTGTAGGGCATTTTTTAAATTAGTGGTTAATGGAGGAGGGCCCAGCCCATTGTGGGTGGTGCTATCCCTGGGCTGGTGGTCCTGGGTTATATAAGAAAGCAGACTAAGCAAGGCAGTAAGCAGCATCCTCTATGGCCTCTGCATAAGCTCCTGGATTCAGCTTTCTGTCTTGTTTGAGTTCTTGTCTTGACTTCCTTCATTGATGAACAGTGATATGGAAGTGTAAATTAAATAAATCCTTTCCTCCCTAACTTAATTTTTGGTCATACTGTTGCAAGACAGCAATAGAAAACCAAACGAAGACAAACTTATAAATGACATTTTTGCTGAATATTTTTACATAGGTTTTTAAATTTTATTTTATGTATGTGGGTCTTTGCCTACATGTATGTGTGTGTACCAGACTCATAACAGCGTCAGTGAAGGGCAGAGAGTGGATTTGATTCACTGGAATTGGAGTTAGATACCATTGAGAGCCACTATATAGGTGCTGGNCATTGAACCTGAGACTCTGGAAGAGTAGCCAGTGCTCTTAACCTTTGAGCCATCTCCCCAGCCTCATAGGTTCTTATTTTTATGTGTTTCNGATGCTACATCCATGTTACTGCATGTGACAATGTTATTGGGATTAATAACTTATTATAAGAAGAGTGCTTTCAAAGGTGATGAGCATTGCATTCAGAGAGAATTGGCAGTGTCAACATAGTTATTATCACTATCATCATCTTCCCCATCAGCATCTTCTTAACAGAGTATAATTTTATAAAANACAAAGTCCAATTTTGTACATATACTACTGACATAATTAAGTGANGGACANATTTTTTGTGCATGGACATTTTCATTNGCTGGTTNATTTTATTCTCCTCTTCTGATAGGTCCTANAGCATGCCTCGAAAGCATTCAGTTTTCCAAACACATTTTAAGGTCTTATTATTTGCAGTNTTACTTTCATCATGAAATACTTNAGTATTCTTTTCATGAAAATGTCAACTAAACATGGCCTGAATTGTCATGAGATGAGGTGTTCTACAAAGAAGCATGAATAGAATGTTTCNTCTTAATTCTTGGGAATAAAGTCTTCTTACTAGAAGTTTCATTGGCTGGGGAGNTTGGCTCAGTGAGCAAAGGGCTTATCACATAAACATGAAGACCTAAGTTTTAACCCCAAGCACTGACACACATCTATAGCTCCAGAATTGTGTGCAATGTGGAGGCAGATGGATCTCAGGCATGTATATCCACGCTGCCTGAAAAAATAAGGTGGAAAACAAAAGAGAAAGACACCTAATGTCAACCCATGGCCTCCACACATAGTACCCATGGATGAGCATCCACAAAGTAACCGCCCACCCACACTGAAAAGAAAACCAAGGAAATAGTTCAAATAACTATCAAGTTTTATTCATGAACCATTTTATTTCATGGTATTCATTCACATGTAATAAAAGTCAATTCTCCAAGTTTTTTCCCCTCAACTAATTTAGTAAAATTAATTAACAGTATTTTTAATCATTAATTTTNTGTTTGCTCTATAGAATATATGGAATGTTGCCATTATTCCAGCTTGAAAAGGTTTTTAGAGCTTGTCTTGAACAATTCAACATTTTATAAATGTGAAAACTAAGTATATTTTCATTTATTTTAAAAACTATATTCAGTCTAATGTAGACTATAAACTCTACGGTGTGTCAAATGAACCATGACAAGAATAAGACACCATTTGTAATTCTCAGTACTTCCTCTCATGATTGTTCCCATTTTACAGAAGAAAATTACCTTCTCGCAATGTCGTATCTAGTTTATGTCCAGGTACAAAGTCATGTTGGCCACTCTATCTATCAGTGTTTTTAGAACNGAAAAGAAAAGAAAATAGAAAAGACACTTTTAGCTAGCTGATGTTGGTCATGTGGTAAGCATGCACCAATTACTGACTTGGATGTATCATAAAACTACTCACACACTTTTCAGTTTCCTTCAAAGTAGGCAACTGGCATTCCTTTATACTCCCCTGTCATTATCAGGCACTTCAAGACTGAGAGAGTGCTACACATGCATTTGCTGAATAAAACATCTGATCATATGTCTTCTATACACAAGGCCCTTAAGAAAGTTATTTGGTGGAAAATGCCCTAAATGAATTCAGGAACTCCAGTATGAAGGAACGACATGATCAAGAAGTGAAACTCTGCTTGAATGGCTTTTCTAATGCAAGGCTTTTCCATTTATGCACTATATAAGATTTTACTACAATGTTCAAAATTAAACCACATTAAAGCAATCAAAGTCCTCTCAGACTTAACTCTGTAATAATGATGATTGAGGCTTAAAAGTACAGCTGGCTTTGGTTAAGTCTTGGCCCTTGGAAATTATTTAGATGAAAATTAAAAGAAAAAACTTTTATAATTGTATATTTTAGAATATTAATATAGGAAGTGATCAGGTGGGAAGGACTGTGCATTAAAAATGGCTGTGGCATTTTTTTTCTTTCTTTTTAATTGTGACCCTTTGAACACAGCAATGTAAAAAAGCATGGAAGTTTGCAAAGCTGTTTATATGAATCCAATATTCCCCAAATTTGTTCCCCATATGCTAGCACATTTCTCCCTTATTTTGCTCCTGGCTATTCAGGAAGCAAAATTATACTTAAAGCCCTTCTCCTCGCCTATATCCCTACTCCTTCTCTTCATTCATTTAAAGCATTTTGTTTTCCAGTTTGCAGTTCTTCCATAAAAGTGCTTTTTGCCTATTTACAAATGGACCAGTTTTGAATCTAGGTCCTACAAAGAAATGGCCTATTCCTCTTTTCTGAACAATATACATAAGCCAAAATTTCCCACACTAAAAATAATTCATATATTAGAATGAAGATAACACACAGTGCACCAGAGAAATTAAATCTGCTTAAGTATGAAACCAACCTCAGGAAAAGGAAAGAAACTTACGTTGAGAGTTTTACTGGATGCACTTGATTAGAGATGGTTGACACATTTCCTCTCCCAGTCAGCAGACATGGCATGACCATGGGATTTTACTGCAAGATTTTACTTGACTTCATGATTCAGAATATAGCTCCAAATGCAATAAATACTATATATGTTTATGAGGATGATTAATTTAATAAAACATTCAAGTTCAGTTAGTCAGTCTCAGTCAGAGAATCCAAATGAAGAAAAGGTTTACACCTTGCTTAGTCATAATTTGTGTAAATTAAAAAATGAGTACAACTTATCAAAGAAAATTTATCCGTTTTACAGTTATTATTTTCCCCTTATTTGTTTCATATTTGTTTCTCTGTTTTTTTTTAATTTAAAAACCATGTTTAGTTATGTCTCATTCCTAGCAAGGCAGATGCAGTTTCTTTCCCCCTTCTGAAGACCCTTCCAGTATTTCCAATTTCTTGCTGGCGATGTTTTCTCTTATTGGTTTCAGTACTCATGCCATCCAGCCCTCTGTCTCAGGCCAATGTGCTTGTCTCCAGGTTCTCATTTCCTCTATAACTTAAGTAAACATGAACTTGGTGACTTTCTTTCAGTGGCTATCTTATGACTCTTGTCTGGGCAGGTACACCTATCAACTGCATAGCTGATCAAGCATATTGAGTGAAAGTCTCAACAATGTTTGCTTTTCTTTCCCTGATATTGAGACATAGTGGGAAGCTTACTAAAACAGAGATATTTCCCCCTCATTTGTAATTCACTACAAAACTTCCAAAATAAACCAGTAACAATCTGTGTGTATTAACACTCTAAGAAATAAGAAAGGAATTCCTGTATAGATTAAGATAAAAATCTATGCCATCACTCAAAGGAAATTGGCACAAATTCAGGTCAGTTTCCTACTTAGAATTCCCTACCAGATCTACAGACTCATTCTCTCCCATGCACAAACACGCTAAAATATGTCAAAGGATGAAATTCCTATCACTGCTTTAAGATTACAGGTTTAGACAACATTTTGATCTTTCAACAAGTCNGTTTCTGATACAATATTTACTTAATTCTTGAATAACATAAGAACATGTTCTCTCTTTGCCTCTCTTTGGAATTTTTCTGTAAAGACTATGTTCAAACTTCTGTTAAGATTCATCTACCAACTTTGCTGAACATTTCCAATATTTGTCTAATAATTTGTTCAGCACATTGGCACAAAGTAGAAAATGAAGTCACTCAAAATATTTCAAAATATGCAAACACTACAAAAGTGAAATTGCAAAAGAATACATTGAGAAATTCTATTGACTTAAGTTTTATTTTATCTCAGTGTTTGTCATAAAATTTAATAGGATTTTCATATTGTCATGAATTTTAATAGGATCATTTAAAAATGATCATTTCTATACATATATTCACAGTTCTCAACTTAATTTTAAATTTTAAATTCCTTTAAAATTATGAAAAAAACAAAAATGGCATCATAAGGAATATTTTGTATTCTTTCATATATTATATCCTGACCACAGTTTCACTTCCTTCCTCTCCTCTAAGTAGCTCCCCACTTTCCCTCTCCCCCAGATCCACTCCTTCTCTGTTTCCCTTCTGAAAAGAGCAGGCCTCTCAGGGATATGAACCAAACATGGCTTAACAAGTTACAATAAGACTAGGCACAAACCCTCATATCAAGGTTGGATGAGGTGACCCAGTAGGAGAAAAAGGGTACCAAGAGCAGGCAAAACAGCCAGAGACAACCCACACTCCCACTGTTAGGGGTTCTACAAGAACACCAAGTACACAACCATAACACATACACAGAGGACCTAGCTTAGACCCATACAGGCTGTCTGAATGTCACTTCAGTCTCTGTGAGCCCCTAGAGCCTTGCTTATTTGATTCTGTGGGCTGTGTTCTTGTGGTGTCCTCGACTTCTCTGCCTCCTATAATCCTTCCCTCCCTCTTCTGTGGTGTTCATAAACTCTGCTTAATGTTTGGCTGTGGGTTTCTCCATCTACTCCTAACAGTTGCTGGATGAAGCCTCTCTGATGACAATCGAGGTAGGCTCCAGTCTGTGAGTATAACATAATATGGTTAGGAATCATTTCATGAACTTTTATTTATTTATCTATCTATCTATCTATCTATCTATCTATCTATCTATCTATTTATTTATCTATTTATTTATTTATTTATTTTTCACCAGTCCTGTTTGGTTCTATCCTAGGTCTCCAGGTTATCAAACCTCTGGTTCCTGGCCATCCAGACAGTGTCAGACACGAACTCCCTTTTGTGGGAGAGGCCCCCCTCAAGTTGGACCAGTCATTGNTTGGCCACTCCCACAAGTTCTCTGCCANCATTACCCCAGCACAACTTTCAATCAGGACAGAATATAGATGGAATGCTTTTATGGCTGGGTTGAGTCCCAGTTTCACCTAATGACTTGTCTTGCTGTCTTATTTGATTTCCACTAGGGAGGCTTGAACCTGAGACCTAACATATGCTGTCCAAGTACTCTTCTGCTGAACTACATTTTCCAGGGTTATTGTTGTTTAGTTGTTGTTGTTCAGTTTTTAATTTTTTTTCTGTTTTTTTTTTGCACTTTCAATTCAAGGATGTATTAATTCTTTCTACTCTAAAGATAAGCCAAGATTCAGAGAATTTCTGCATCAGAAAACCTACAAACAGGGCAGGAGGAGAAGAATTGCAGCAATAAGAATTTTCTTTGTCTTGGGGTAAAATGTATTTTTAAATATTTATGGTTTATTTCATCAAATTACAGTTATTTAAAAGAAAGATAAATATTTAAATTTATACCTTTCTATGCAATTGAACTAGTATTAAATGCCAGCATATATAGAGTAAATAATGGATTTATATGATATAAGGTGTCTCTTTGAATTGCTTGAGAGGAAGATATTTGTTTAAGTCATGTACTATGGCAGAAAATAATTTTTCTTCAGAAATATGTTTTAAAGAGGAAATTTTAGTTTAAAGGTCATAGATGTGTACCTAATAGCAGAGGAAAGAACTAGAGAAAATTTTGATTATGTACCATTGTGCAAAGGAAGTGAGAGAAGAGATTACAGGATCCCATTTTCTCATATAAAAATCACTTTCTTGTCTATGTGTTGCTGTGTTGGGATAATCTTTTTGTACACTATGTAAAGACATGTCTCTGTTTTGCTTCACCTGCCTAAGGTACTTTCTGATTGATTTAATAAAGATCTGAATTGCCAATAGCTAGACAGGAGAGAATAGAGAAGACTTCTAGGGAGAGATAGGAACTCTGGGAAAGAATCTGAGGTGGGAGATTAGTCAGCCAGATGTGGAGGAAGTCAGAAACTGAGGAAAGACAATGAGCCACATGGCAGAAGGTAGATTAATATAAACGGGTTAATTTAAGTTTTAAGACCCAGATGGGAACAAGCTCAAGCTAAGGCCATGCTTTCATAATTAACAAAAGGTCTCCATGTCATTATTTTGGAGCTGGTAGTCCAAAGAAAGACACATTACATTTATTTACCCTTATTTCATATCATGATAAAAAAAGAATGTTCTCTATGTAAAGAGTAACAGTTGAGTAAATCAAGAAAATGTTATAGTTTGGATGTTGAATTTCCCCTAGAAGCTCATGTATTTCAATGCCTGGTTCAGATCTGGTAGTGGTGATAGGAAAAATCATAGAAAGTTGATGTTGGGGCAAAGCTCACTATAGAATGTAAGTCCTTGTGGCGTTGGTCTGGAAATTCATAGTCCAACCCACTTCTTGTCCCATCTCTGCGTTTTGATTCATATGCAAGCAACTTCTCATTATCAAAGACAAAGCTGTCTTTACCATANTTCCACTATCATTATGGATTGTATTCACCTAAACTGCACACGAGAATAAATCCTTCCTCCTTTAAGTTATTTTTTTATCAGTATTCACAATAAATGAAAACATTTCCAATGGAGAAAAGTAGGTAAACAATTACTTATTATAAATTAGGAAGAACAATCTGGAAACTAAATCAAAGTGATCCACAGCTGTTCAGAAGTGAAAAGATAGAAATAAAAGATAAATGTGTTTAAAATTCACAATTAACACACTAAAGGCATGCTATTTCTCTGCAAAACAAATATAATATTAGAGTCAATATTAGAAACATACCTAACCCAATTTCTACCATTTAAAAATGCTCAAAGATAACAAGAATAATTATCAGCAAGAACAGATGTGATAATTATAGTAGATTATAATTTCTTCTCCCTGAAAGATTCTTATAAAGCATATTGCTTTTTGATATTCATTCAAGAGTTTAAGTATTTCTTTGTGCCATAAATAACATGTAAGTTTCCTGCCTTTACTCCCATACTATTCTACTCCTCTCTGTGTTCTACCTGTGATCAGCGGTACCACTGGGTATATGAACACATGTTCAACACTGAGACATACAAATATCTGACAACTAAGGTGTATGACTCTCATTCAAAATCTTCTTGCAGGCTTCAATGAGAGANTGTTAAAATAAGTCAGTAAATTCAGAATATCATTGGCTCTAATGAGTTATAGTCTGAAGTTATAGTCTGAAGGCAGGATCTGTTCAGAATTTGTGATTACATTAGACTAAGAAGAGCTACTTAACAATGCCACTTTTCATGTTGTATTTACCAAATTATTTGAACTTGCTCAAAGAACTAGAACAATAAAATAGATACAGCTTCCCTGATGATCTCATTCTCTTTCCTGCATGGTTCCTTAGTAGAAGGACCTCTTTGAGGATATTGTCTAAAGTCCAATCCTCTATCCTCTGTGACCTCTTGAAGTATGTTTATTTGATCCAACTAGAAGAATCTCTGGAAGGCTACTGTGCAGGGCATTTGGTAGCCTTGTATGTTGAGAGAATAGCACATATAATACATCATAGAATCAAAACCTATTTGCTGACTGAAGCAATGAGCTCCTGTTCTCCATTCTCGACCAAACAAGTTATGCAACTTGTTTATGTTTTCAGCAAATAAACTGCAGAAAGAATTTCACCTGTTATGTACCCCTGGATGTCTACCAAGAATAAATTAACAGGTTAAAGTTTTCAAATAGAATTTAGTAAAGTATAACTTCCAAAGCTAGCAAACATTGAAAAACCCTTATTTTACACCCACCTTTTTTTCTGCCTTTATAGACAACTTTATGAAGAATGTGACAATTATCACAATTTTCAGATGATGAGAGAAAACAACCTTATAGCATAAAGATAATCAAATGACAACCTTTTGTAGAAAACTAGTGCTCTAATAATATAACACCATAGCCATGACAGATTTTAAAACCTGGAAATTTATTTCTCACGTTACAGAAGGCTGGGGAATCTAAGATATAATGTTTGGCACAGGCCAGTTTTGTTTTTCAGGTAGATAACTGTTTGTGTCCTCACATGCTAGAAAACAGAAGTTGAGGGGGGCACCACATCTTGTCTGATAAGGCACTGGTTCCAGCCGTAATGATCACATGTGAAGAACAGAATCCCTCCTGCAGGCCACACCTCTTGATACTATGCTATTGGGAGATGGGATATCAAAAGTGAAAGAATCTAGCTAATAGCACAAGCTTCAAAGTTTTAGCTGATGAGTTATGCAATTTTGTACTTCATCAATAAAAGCCGTAGGCCCAGGGTTCCAATAAAATGCTTTCTTAAAGGAGAGTTTTCATTCTCACTTACCTGAGGAATCAAAGCATTTTCTTGTCCTCTGATGGGGGGTAATGGCCTTAATATAAAACGTGGAGAATTCAGTCAAANTGACAGAAATTTTATTTGGAATTAAGACAAAATGAGATTGTAAAGGTACTAATGTTGATATTCCTTCTAGCATTAACCTCGGATACGACCTGTTAACAGGCAATGCAAATGTGTAGGTAATAGGACGGGATGCTAAGACAGACATTTGAAACAAGACCATTCTACTACTTTTTAAGGCTGGCAGAAATACAACATTGTTTCTTTTAAGAAGATGATTATAACAAAAACAATGAAAAAGATGACTATAGCAAAAACAGTGAGAATTTAACAAACATGCCTCTTATGAATATAAAAGTGTATTTGTGTATATGTTTAGGAATGAATATAGTAAATACTTTTATTGTTATATGTATTTGTTATTTATTAAATGTATTTACTTTTTTTTCCTTTTGTTGAAAATGTAGTTTTTCATATATAATATATTTTGTTTACAGTTTGCCCTCCCTCACTCCTCCCAACTCTTCCTAACCTCTCCTCCTATTTTGAACTACCTATTTTTCTATCTCTCACTAGAAAACTGTCAGCTCTGTACACCCTCACTAGGTGATCAACGAGATCATGATGGGAGGGTGTACAGAGATGGCCAGCCAAACTAGTGGAGACACATAAACTATGGACCTATAGCCGAGGAGTCCCCAAGAGCCTTCATCCAGAGACGTATGGAAGCAGATGCAGAGATCCACAGTTGGGTGCCAGGCAGAGCTCCACGAGTCCAACTGATAAGAGAGAGGAGAGATTCTATGAACAAGGGACATCGGGATCATGAGGGGAATATGTACAGAGATGGCCAGCCAGGCTGATGGAAATTCATGAGCTGTGGACCAATAACTGTGGAGCCCCCGTGGTGCTGGACTGAGCCCCCTGGAAGGTTGAGACAGTTGCTTGGCTTGAAATGTTTGGGGCCCCCAGACAGTGGGATCAGGATCCGTCCCTGGTGCAGGGCCTGACTTTTTGGAGCCCAGTGCCTGTGGTGGGACACTTGGTGCAGTCTTGGGGCAGGGAGGAGGGTCTAGTCCTGCCTTGGCTGACTGTGCCAGGCTCAGGAGACTCTCCAAAGGAGACCTTGTCTTGGAGGAGATGTGAATACGGGGTGGATTGAGAGGGAAGTTGGCGGGGCGGGAGGAGGGAGGAGAGGGCGATCTGAGGTTGGTATGTAAAAGGAGTGGAAAAATTTTTAATAAAAAAAATGAAAAATAAAAAGAAAACTCTCAGAGCCAGTCGACCAGTTGATGGAGGCGTGTGGATTGTAACGACAATAAAGAAGACAGAACAGAGTTGAGAGGACTGCCTGTCAATGCCAGACAGTGCCTGAGTTTATTTCACAGCCAGCTTATATACAAACTTGAAGGGCAAAAGTAGAACAATGCACAGCATAGGCATTCAACCACTATCTAGCCTTTCCTTGGGTCAAGGGGCAGACAGTTTCATTTTCTATCACAATGTACTTTCGGCTGGCGTCAGTAGCCTGCATTTAGCTAGATAGTATGTTCATTCCTGTGAGCTAATCAGGACTTTCTCACAGTCCTGGAGCAAGCAAGCTTGAACTCTATTGACTCAGAATAGACTTCAGATTCAAACTGGGAAACTGAGTCACTTGTGGGCTCCCACAGAAAACAAACAGGCTTCTATGAGATAATAATAAAGTAAAATATAATAAATAAGATAAAACAAAAACACATTGGAATTGTACAAAGCAAACAGAAGGAAAAGAGCCCAGCAGAAGGCACAAGAAACAGAGACTTACTCATTTATACATTCAGGAATATCTTAAAAACATTAAACTGGAATCCATAATATACACACAGAGGGTTTCGTGCAAACCCATGCATGCTGCCTCAATCTCTGTGAATTCATATGAGCTTTGATGGCTGCTGGTGTTAGAGATTGGGACAATGTCATGAGTCTTGGGAAGGAAGGTTGGAGGACATTATCCAGTGGAGATTGGAGTCAGAGAGGGAGGGGAGACCATAGTAGGTGCTCTGCTATAGAGCTGAGCATGAGACTAGGGGATTGGATTTGTAGGAAAGGAGGAATCAGTGAAGATCTGCAGTTAGCCTACTTGCTTCCCTGGCTGGGGTAGAATATATTAAAATTTAAGTACAAATTAATGTGAAGTTCATAAAATTTAATCTTCAGATTTTATTTTATATTTACATGCATATGAGATTACAATAGCATGTGAATTTTATGTAAGTCATAGATTATAATATTAGATTAATTAAATAAATCCATGTAATTGTTGCAAGGCCTATACTATTCTCTTTGAATATTTCCAATGGTAATTCTTCATTTTGAATAATAAATTCCAGCACTGAAATTAAATCTCTGAGTCCCCACTCCACATAGGAATAATTGTTTTTTCTTTTATCCTTCTTTTTATGTAGAGGGAGTGATACACATAAATACATGAATACATATAGGTGTTTGTTATATATGAATATGCAAAAGTTGCTTTAAAGACTCATTGTTATGAGTAGTACCTACAATGACGTTAGAAACGGAGGACTTACCTCTCCATTTGATCCTAACTCCCCCAGGAGATTTCCTAGATGCAACGATGTTTTCTGCCTTCTCCCCTCCCTTTCCTTCTTCTTCTGGTAACTGAAGTTAGTTTACTAAAAGACTCCAGCTCTATTACTTGGTTCCTTTGATTTTTTTCTTCTGTCTCTCTAGGGAGCACATTTTCTGAGCTTTGAATTAATCCATATCTATAAAAAGGTAGATTTATTTATAAATACCTCAGACTGTTGTTGCTCTTTGCTAGAGATCCAATGGACCAGAACAATACACAGCTGTTTTCTGTACATCAGGCATCTATGACACCATGAACTTTTGAAGAGGTAAAGTTTAAATGCANCAAACTTAGACTTTGCAACATTAAAATTCATGTGGAGATAAGATTCACCAAGATGTAGTTTAGTTTGCTGTTCTTGAAATATTTGAAAAACAGCATCACCTATGTCAGAAATGCCTGATATATGGGACATCTACAGGGGCATGTCTGTGAACAAACAGGTCTGCAGTTGTATACATAGAAGTTCTAGCAAAAGCACGTAATAGACTTTTAAACACAAGTGCGAGAAATTTAATATCTAAAGAATAGTTCATCTTTAATATCAGTTNGCAGCAAGTTCAAATGTTTCTTAATCTGGTTGTCAAAAACTGTTAAAAAATTGTGTTTAAAATTGATCATGTTGCTTTCTTCTGAATATTCCCAATGGGGGTAAAACTGAATCACATAAAATCAGCTCTGTCCCTAACTGAGAGTCCAGATATGATCTGAGAGGGTGTGAAATTTGGCACAATGCCTTTCTGCTTAGTCTTCCCTAAAGAACTTACTCCTGGCAGCAAAAGAACCTCATTATAAAGCTTTTTCAGCTGCAAGATAGGCCTATGGCATGAATCACTAACGTCCTTTCCAGATAAGCCCTACTTGACACAGTGGTGAAAAGTTAAATCACTGTATGCTTTATATCTGCAATGGGAATACTCTGGAATGTGAGAAAAGGTTCTTGTAAATTTGGACCATCAACTCATCAATAACTCATTAGATAAATGATACATTTACTTTGAGTACATCCACAAAAGTTCAGTTAACATTACCAAACTTCTCTGTGAAAAAAACAAGTCAATGATGGTTCTCCTAACCTTATTCAGAAACTAATGTTTCCCCTATACTCATCTGTTCAAAATACCCTCTCTTTTGAGTCCTCGGAGATGACTCAGCCAAAATACTTGCTGTGTACACATGGAGACCTAATTTTGATCTCCAAATTTTACAAAAAAAAAAAAATGAACATAGTAGTGCATGCTTACAACTTTAGAAATAGAAAGATAAGTAGATTCTTGGGGCAAACTAGGCAGCATAACTGGAATACTCAGCTAATTCCAGTGAGAGATTCTGTCACTAAAAGCAATTGACACTGACCTTTGGCCTCCACACAGTCATTCACATGTACATATACCCAAAGGGCTCTATATCCTAGTACAAAGATACCTACTTATTCATGTCCATTGCTGCTCTATTCACAATAGTAACTAGGTAAATAGTATAGAAACTCATCAACAGGTTAATGAATAAAGAAAATATGATACATCTAAAAAGTGGAATATTATTCAGTGATTAAGAAAAGTGAAATTATGAAATTTTCAGGCAAGAAAATGAAGCTGAACATAATTACTCAGAGTTCCTCCTGCTCCCTAAGACACAGAAGGACAAATGTATGTATGGTAGCTTTGGAATACCCATAGAGGTCAGGCAAGGGAAAACAGAACAAAGTCATATAAAGGCTTAAAGAGGAAAGATTGACTGTNAAGTGTTACATTTGTGTGGTAGATAGGAGGACAGAATAGATGAGAGANTAAGGAGAAGGATAATTCTAAAAGATATTTTTTAAAAACCCATATTGAAACCTACTCTAGTGAGTCTCTTAAAATATATACATGTACACATATAAAAGAGTTCACTCAGTTGCCCTATAAGGGAACAGGAATGTCCATATTAGAAACCACAGGATAAAATAATGAAAAGTTCAATGTCATTAACTGGCTATCTCTTCTGCAGTTGTGGGCAACACTGATGGCTAATCTTGGTTTTCAACTTGGCAATTTATAGAATCAATTAAAACCCAAGCATTTTTGTATACCTGTGAGGGTTTTCATTGATTGGATCATCTCAAGTTGGAAAACCTACCCTCAATCTGGACCACCCCTTTTGGTGGCAATCGACATAAAAGAACATGAAAAAAGAAAGCTTTTGCTCTTTGCCTGCTTGCTCTCAATCTCACTGGCATGTTCATCTATCCTGATATTGAGATATTTCTTTGCTGGTATTGAACTACTTCTTCAATATGCCAACACAGACTGAAGACAAACAAACTAAACCNTCCTAGGCTGAAAATGGCCTTTCTGTTGGAAGACAGCCATTATTGGACTAGCTATAATAATGCCTATAAGCTACTCCAATGAACTCTGTAATAAGTTCTATTTTTCTTTTTTTTTAATTTATTCATTATTTATTATTTTATTTTTATTTATTTAATTTTATTATTATTATTATTTTGATTTTTGAGACAGGGATTCTTGGATGACTCCAGCTTAGATTATTAGCAATAGTGGAGAGGGTTCCTGAGCTGGCCCACCCAGGTAATCTGATTGATGAATAACTTAACTGTCATCGTAGAGCCTTCATCAAGTAACTGATGGAAGCAGATGCAGAGATCCATAGCCAAGCACCAGACTGAGCTCCAGAACTCCAGTTGAAGAGAGGGAAGAAAGATTCTATATGCTAGGGGCATCAAGATCATGATGGGGAAGTCTACAGAGACAACCAAATCAAGCTAGTGGGAACTCATGAATTTTAGACCAATAGCTGTGGAGCCTGCATGGGACTGAACTAGGCCCTCTGCATAAGAGAGACAGTTGTGTAGCCTGGTTTGTATAAATTCTATTTTTCTAGGGAGCTCTTGCTAATACAGGGGTTAAGGTTCCACAGATCTCCAAGTATTACAGACTGCTGCCAATATTCTTGTTTACCCTCCAGAACTTGAAGTTAAGACCCGAATGCTGGAAATACCACATACTTCAGTCATAAAATCCAGGGGGAAAAACTAGAATCTACATGGTAGCTTCAACTCAGCTGGTTAGCTCTCAGTACTAGATGGTGTTATTCATGCTACTAGAGGAGAAAAGCAATGACCAATGTTACCCAGCTGTGAACTCTGAAAGCTACAACAGTCAGACTGGCAATGTTAGTGTAATAGTGGCAAGGAAGCCATGGGAATAACCAATCACTTTTGAAGTGGGTTTAAGCCAATTCTATAACTTGATACTCATATCTGGCACAGATAACTAGGCTAAGAATCAAATCTACGATTAGACAAGTCACAGACTCTAAGTCATAATTTATCACTACTTTGTTGAAAGAACATAGTATTCAACTGGCTTCTNATGACCTCTCATCATACCCACAGGTAAGTGCTTCTGTTAACCCTCATCAGATCTTTTTGTAGTCAATGGAAATGGGCACAAAGTCTCACAACTGGTCAATGTGCTGGGGATAGGAGATTGCAGAATACCCTGCTCTAAATGAAGTATTTATAATACAACCCCTCTTCTTGATGCTCAGTGATCATTGTATAAGAAGGGGACAGAAGTTTGTAGGAGCCATAGGCAGGCCATGACTACAAGGAAACTATGTTTTCCAGACACAGCAAGGCAGTTGCTCCTGTGAACTCACAGTAATTGGTACAGCATACAACTGACCTACACAAGCTCAAGCCAGACAAAGTTATAGCATATAAAGGGGAGGTGGGCACAAAGTCTCATTCTTACATAAAGAGTTATTGGCAATTGATAGCTTCTGAGAGAAAAGAAGTCAGTTTTCTTTAAGGGTATGGCCGGCCAAGTTCTAGTGAGGACCACATATCCAAGATTATATTTACTACGCTTGATGACTTTAAGAAAAGGACAAAAAATTGGACAGATAAAGAAGTGGAGGTGGATCTGGAAGTAATATGGGGATGTGGTGAATATCATCAAAAACATTGTACAGAACTGTCAGTGAGAGAATCAACATCAGGAGAGTCAGGAGAGGAGAGGCAACAGGTTGCTTAAAGTTTTATTTTATGAAATGAATATAATAAAGAAAATTAATTATTTTATAATAAAAGAGAAACCAAATCAGACAGCATCTAAAAGGAATTAATAAATTTTTAAACATAATTATAAAGAGAAAGCATTAAAAAGCTGGAAGAGAACAAATGAAACTTTTTCAAAATCTTTCCCATAAAATCATGCTTTTTTCATCAAGTTTTCTACTAAATGTTCCTTACTGGGCTGAATTAGTCAAAACAAGACATATTTGTTCTCAATAAGATTTAAATATTAATTGCCCAAGAGAGTTTTTCTCCAGTGACTGATGGAAGCAGATGCAGAGACCCACCACCAGGCACCAGGCAGAGCTCCAGGAGTCGAGTCGGGGAAAGAGAAGATTCTATGAGCAAGTGCATCAAGATCATAATGGGGAAACCTGCAGAGATGACCAAACCAAACTAGTGGGAACTCGTGAAAGTTGGATCAGTGGCTGTGGAGCCTGGATGGGACTGGAATGGGTCCTCTGCATGGGGAGACAGTTGTGTAACTTGATCTGCTTGGGGGGGGGTCATCTGACAGTAGGATCAGAATCCATCCCTGATGCATGAGCAGGGTTTTTGGAGCCCACTACCTATGATAGGACACCTAGCAGCCTTGAGACAGGGGGAGGAGCTTGGACTTGTCTCTACTGGATGTGCCTCTCCATGGGAGGCCTTGTCTTCTTGTGAGGAGGAGACCAAGGTGGGTTGGGAGGGGAAGGCTGGAGGGGTGAGAGAAGGGAAGAGGGGAATCTTTGATTGGTGTGTAAAATGAAGGGAAAATTTTCTTAATAAAAAATGTTTTAAAGAATCAAAATAAATTTGAAGGAGATTAGTGACAAAAAACATTAATCACAATGAGTTCACATTAATAATACATATAAGGCTGGGTTGAGGGCACAGGGGTGATTCTACTACTTGTTTTGAGAAATGTCTTAATTTCATGCTTATTGCTGAACTTCTCTCAATTAAAATGATTTTTTAAATAAAGAGCTCATTCTACACAATTTCATTATGGAAATATGCATTTGACTACCTCTAAGTAACTTTTAAAGAAGAGTAGAATAGCAAAGCATTGTGTTTCAAACATATACCCCTAGTATGTGGGAAGGAGAGGTAAGATTCTGAGATCGATACCTGCCTTGTATAGTAGTGAGACTCAGCCTCTTGTTTTTGCTTTTGGTTGTTTTCTTTATTTTTATTTATTATTTTTTTGTAAGAANGGTTACAGACAAAATATACTGGACATGTGCAATNAGAACTCCAAGTAGGGAAGCAGAAGAACAAATCAGACTTACCTCCCAGTAAGATGCTTTGCCTCAGCTAATGCAAGAGACTTAATAGAAGCTTCTAGTGTATTGATTTTCAATGCAATCCCTCAAATGACCCTTAATTTCAGCTGCCAGTGACCATTACCAATTGGTCTCCCTCTTCCTTTCCTCTCACCATTTGATCCCCTGACTCCAAGCCTCTGAATTCATCCAACATTAATTATCTATTCTATTTCTCCTTTCTAGGGAGATCTATCTCTTTCCACTAGTCCTTTAATCTCCACCTAGCCTCTGTGGTCATATGGATTGTAGCCTGCTTATCAA